>OX465248.1:4527881-4720517 GCA_949987775.1 Aproaerema taeniolella
GGTATGAATTTTCCGTACCCGGAAAATTCCGTTTGAATTAGAAAAGGCCTAATGATGTTTTTACGTAATCAACTAATCATTATATCCTCACAGTATAAATAAACAAAAAAATACAAAGCATTAAAATATATCATTGATTTAAATAGAAAAAAACCAAACATTCTATATTCAAATTCAAAAGCAAACGCGCGCGAAAGTGTCATGGCGACCATAATTGGGGGTGACAGTTGTCTGGGCGCGGTTGAGACAGCTCGTTTGCGCTCGCGCATAAACGAGACCTAATCTCGGCTTGTTCTCTAATAATAATATAACTGAAGAGACATTAAAGCCTGTGTAATTTAATTTACTTTTGTAATTTTGCCAATAGTATAATCAGATGTCGCTGCTCATAGATTGTTACTACTCTTTATCCAAGTAGATGACAGATACTGCTAATGTATAGTGAGAAATAGCTACCTGACATACATGCACCTAGACATACCTAGATACCTACTTATTTTACTAACTACTTTTACCCAGACTACATATCCATGTAGTTGCTAACTTAGCCCACGGTACGGCGACGCGACCGACGGTGTGACAATTTGGACACCTTTATAGGGTTCCAAAAGTTAGGAGATAGAAAGTTAAAAAAGTCTGGACTAAGAAAGGGGAGGCCTCTGTCCATAAGTGGTACAAAAACAAGCTATGAAGAAAACAAAAGATTTTTAATGCGCTGAAAGCATGAAAAATACTATTACTTAATTCAATTCATTTTTTTTAATATAGCGCCCACAATCGTGATTTTGAAGAGTTTTCAATCAAAATTAAAATATAAGTTGGCGAAGGCGCCAATATGAGGTTTAAGAAAATAAATTTGGGGGTAACACAACATATTGCTGATGCTACTTTACGGTGTTTCGTAGAGGGATAAGGCCAGGAAAGATAATCATGATTTTAATAATTCCGGGGGGGGGGGGGGGGGTTCACACCCACCCTGACGGTTACTTATATGCGTTACTTTATTTCTGAATCTACTTACTTCTTTAAAAGAAATGTTTACAGTCTTAATTTAAACTGAAAAAAAAGCTGGAAGCATTTTTTCAGGACTGGCGCCCTTCCGGAAGCGTGTGCGTCGCGAATCGCACGATCCGTTACCATGAGAAGCCATTAATTTTGGACAAATGTCAACACAGGAGTGGCTGGCGATGATCTGGAACGAAACATGATTAATGCTCTGTGTAAGTTAGTTTTTATACTGCGACATGTGCGGTGGAATGTAATTGGTCTAATTTGGAATTCGGATTTGAAGTAGCGGGAGGTCTAGGACAGACGATTTGGCTAAGAATGAGGAGAATTTCGGTGAAGATTCGATCAATGAGATTGGTCAATAAATTCCACTGTGCTTCTGTCATCTCCACGTCAGTGGAGAATCGCTGGGCGTGATTGATTAACAAGGAACTTTTACGTCCAGTGATACGATAAGCTCTCTAACCTTGGACGAATAAGATCTAGCCCTATCTCACGGATTTTTTTTTTTAACGCCATACACTCAAAGGCCCACATTAAGGTTTTCCCTTGTGTCGTGGGTCCCTCGGAACACACATAAAGACAGACACAAACACCTAATGACCCGAGAACAAACATCTGCTTTTTACACAAATATTTGCCCCGACTGGGATTCGAACCCAGGACCCGTCCATCGAGAGGCAGGGCCACTACCACTCGACCAAACCGGCCGTCTACACACAACACGGCATAGTTTCTGAACTTGCAATGAATTCCTTATTTCCCTGGGCATTACCCTTTGTCGGATAAAAGCATGACGACATCCGCCCAACATGAGTAAAGGCCCCTAAATCAATATGTACTGATTAATCAAACTGTTAATCTTAGTGGAAAAGTATAGATATGTCTATCTGTATTTCTAGAATAGGATATTTACATGTAAAGCTGTTGACGTCAAGAGCCTCATAAGTAAGAGGGGGATCGTAACATATTTGTGCTCCACAATCGTCATTCTCATCTGCTAACGGTGTATTTAAGAGGCTCTGACATATTACAAACCGTAAAAGGGGTTTCTTAACTCGATATTGGTGACTTCGCCGTTCTCAAATAATAATATAATTCAGACATATAGCAAAAACACGATTGTGGACTTATTAAAAAAATTGAATTGAATTAACCCTTTTAGCGCCAAGAGTTTTCGTCAAAAACGCCCACTACATGCCACGACATCATAAAAAATATTTTTTTAATGTCGTGGCGTATGGCGAACGCTTGTTGAACGATATTAAAATTAAAAAAAAATATTTTTTTTGTCTGATATACTTATCAGACTTTGGCGGTGAAAAGGTTAAAATGAAAAGCTTTAAAATATCAACGTAACGTTGTGCCTCAAGAGACAGTTAAGTTCTCAAAAAATGCTAAATCAAACTACTGAAAATAACTTGAAAAAAATAGAAGCCCTAATCAATCACCAATTAGTCTGTTCTATTTGCGTACCGCATGTCAATTGTTCGTGGAATCTGTACGCATACGCAAGTGCATGCGTTGTTGAAGCGAAGCGCCGCATGGAGACGTGATGTATGGCCGCGGTGAGCTGAGGTAATTGGCGGTGCGTCTGCGCATGGTGACCATGGACTTGTGGAAGATGAAAATTCGTAACTACTGGCCAATGGGACTGTACTGTTGAGGAAAACCTTGTGATGGCCGACAAAATAAAATGGTAAATTGCGTTGAAATTATACATACATGCATAAGCTGACGCCTTCGTCCTATTGGGGTAGGCAGATACCATAGTTAGCGACATGCTACGATCCAAAGACACCTCTTTCGTTGAGTTTATGTTAGAAAATAAATATTGATCATAAGCAAATAAGCGATTGTAACACCATTTTTTTATTAATTGACAGATACAACCAACAAAAGATTGAAGCTCAAGCTAATTTCCACTTCCACTGAATTTTCCACAACATTTTACCTAGTATCTAAGAGCAATCAGAAAATTGCTGGGATTTAATATTGAAAATGCAAAATGAAAATTTATTTATTTCTAGAAGTAATTTTTACATTTTCACTTGAGGCCAGCCCAGTAAGCATTAATTTGCTTGTGTTGGGTGTAATATTTAATAGGTAGTTTTAGCTTCTGTAGAATGTATTGTACAAGTGCGTGTATTAGTTGCATAAAAAAATCCTTTAATCAACTGTCCTATTACAAAACGTAAAATTAAAACACTAAAATGTCAATTCATAAATTAAGTTATTTATCCCCAATTTTACGCGCACCATGGTCATCTTACCGGATGATATGGTGACAAATGACTATGTTCACGCATTATTGCCCCGGATCCTGCAAACACGTCGCATACCCTCAGACCACACCGTGGCCTAACTAATAACTCAAAATATTTTCTTTCTTTGTGAACATATTTCATACTTGGTATTTGACATATCTATTTCGTCAAATAGTCACTCCTGCAATAATCAATGGTGGTTTATACCATCATTTTGTTTATGACGGCCGATTTGGTGGAGTGGTAAAGCTCGTGGACTAGTGGCGCTGTTTCTTGATCGACGGGTCCTGAGTTCGATTTCCAGTCGGGGTAATTATTGTATAAAAACCAGATGTTTGTTCTCGGGTCGGACCCACTACACAAGGGGATAACGTGTGAAAAAAAAGGAAAGAAGGCGAATTATGTCACGCCACACACTTGACTATACCTACACGAGAGAGTAGAAATACTTATTTATTAAAATTTAATAACACGTTATAGGCGATAGCCCAGTTGGGTAATGAGCCAGACTTGTAATCAGAAGGTCGTGGATTCAAATCCTGGTGCGGGCCTGTACCACTAAATTCGTCTTTTCGGATTTATGTACGGATTTCTAATAATCACTTGCTCAACGGTGAAGGAAAACATCGTGATGGAACCCGTCCAAGAAATTTTTCGAAAGACGAGCGGTCCACTAACCCGCATTGGGCCAGCGTGGTGGACTATGGCCTAAATCCCCTTCGTGTTTCGAAGGGAGGCCCGTGCCCCTCGGTGGGGACATATATTATATGGGGTGGTAAAAAAAATGGGGTGATCATAAATTAGTTAGCAGAACTTTAAAGGGTGATTCTTCGCCTCATGAAACTGAACAACTTTCCCCAAGGAACCTATGTGAAATTCACAAAAAAAAAATGTCTGCTTCCCATACTAAACGCAAATCAGATGATCGCAAAGTTGTATGGAGTCGCGATTTTTTATTATTATTATAAGATGGGTTAACTCTTGACTTCAATCTTAACCATAAGGTCAAAGATGAGGTCGACGATGGAGCGAGCGTTAACCCAGAAAATGCCTATAAAAGCACTGGTACTCCCACGCACCGACGGAACACATCAGGCTGTTTGGCGTCGGACTTCGGTAGGAGGGTGGTCGCGAACCAGACGGCCCTTTACAGAGCCTACCACACCGCATGCGACCATAGGACGACACCTCAGATTCAGAAAAAAATGAAGTGTCGTTGCCTGGGATGGAACTAGGAGGCAGGTCTCATTTGTGTTTCCTTAGTCGCCTCTTACGACATCCACGGAAAGAGATGGGGTGGTGTTATTCTCAACCGATCACCACACTGTTTCCCAAGGTCGAATTATAATTTTTATTTATTTTATAATTCGACCTTGGGAAATTTGTTTAGTTTCACGGACTGATTCACATCCTTAATTCTCGCTTACTGACGCCCATTTTCTCCTAAAATATAACCCACGGTTAACCGCGGTTAGGCTAATCAGACAAAATGTAAAATAAATGTATGAAAATGACATTGTCAAATCTCTGGTTAGCTGCTAATCGTTGGTTGAATATTTGGTGAACACTGGCCTAAGTAATTTAAATTCACCTTGCAGAGGCGGCGTTAGGCGTGGGCGACGACATGGGCCACGCCTACGGCCTCGCGGTCCAAGGGGCCTCGCGCCTCGTAAAATTTGTTGGCGTTGCTTTGCTATCGCGGGAAACGAACGGTGAAGCCCCTCTGACAAATTTTGTTTTATTTAGTCTAGCAATGTTCGTTGGCAATGCGTTGCTATCACGGGAAACCCACAGTGACCAGACTTGGGGATTTCCCTTATGGTTTGGCTTTAATGTTAGAACATGAAATACACTGGGCGTCAAAAATAAGTAGTACACTTTTCAAATTGCAATTACTCCTAAACTATAGTAGTTACACTTATGAAATAAAAAGCAGTTTATAGTAAACTTAACGAAGTTTATTAAAGTTATATTTTATTTGGCATGAATAAAGTTTCAAACTTAAAATTAAGATAAATACTAAAAAGTATCAATTTTTAACGATATGTCAACCACTTAATTTTCACGTTTTGGAACTTTTTCACAATTTAATAACTTGTGTTGCCGCCTCGGGCTCTAATTACAGCTTGGATCCGGTTTGGCATGCTGAACACTAAGTTTCGGAGGCGGTGTTGGGGAATATTTTCCCATTCTTCTATCAGCGCATGTTTTAGAGCCCTGAGTGTGGCAGGAGGTGGACTGCGCCTTCTGACTAGCCTCCCAAGCTCATCCCAGGCGTGTTCAATCGGGTTGAGATCTGGGCTTCTCGATGGCCAAGCCATCAAGTTGATGCCAACCTCCTGAATGTACTCTTGTACGTGGTGAGCAGTGTGTGGCCGGGCGTTATCATGCATTAGGATGGCTCCATCACCCATATTTATTAAATATGGCCCTGCATACTCGTTGAGGATCTCCGAGGCATATCTTTCACCAGTCAAAGTCCCATTTTCTATTACCACAAGCTCTGTGCGACTCTCTGAAGAGATACCAGCCCATACGTGTACAGAGCCCCCGCCATATTGGACTCTTTCCGAGATACAAGCTTGAATGTATCGCTCACCGGGTCGTCTGTAGACTCTCCGCCGTCCATCTGAAGTGTATAAAGAGAATCGAGACTCATCTGTGAATAAAACTCTAGCCCATTCTTCTTCGCCCCATTGTACGTGTTGACGGGCGTAGCGTAGTCTTGCTACGCGATGCTCTGTCTCAAGTTTGGGGACATTTGCTGGTCTTAGAGGCTTCAGGTTAGCTTCAGCAAGTCTTCTTCTCACTGTACTCTCACTGATGTAGTCTGTTCGGGTCCGAAGAAGCTGTTGCTGAACCTCAACTGCATTAAGGTGTCGATTTCTTAACACAGTGGAAACAATAAAGCGATCTTCTCGGGTACTTGTGCACCTGGGTCTGCCATTACCTCGTCTCCTTAGATGGTTTCCAGTCTCTTCGTACCTTTGCTTTACTCGCTGAACCGTTCTTAAAGTTACACCCACCCTCCTTGCAGTACGACGCATACTGATGCCCACTTCGAGAAAAGCTAAGATTCTTGCACATTCTTCTGGTGAAAGAGGCATGATTAGTCAAATTTACTCTCTGAAGATACCTATGCTTTTCAATTACAATTGCTTTATCAGCAGCGAATGTGTCAAACACAAAAATCCTAAGTAAGACAACACCTTTCAACAGTTTAAAAAAAGTGTTTTTATTTATTCGTTTTTTTTAAAGTCAAGCATTATAAGTTCTTATAATGCATGAAGTTTTTATTGAATAAGATTAAATTTTCTTTTTAACCTTTTTTGTTTCAAAGGTCTAAGTTTTATAGTTTGGGAGAAATCGCAATTTTAAAACTGTACTACTTATTTTTGACGCCCAGTGTAGTTGGCTTTACTATGGTAAAGTTGTAAAAAGGTATATTTCAACGGTTTCTTTTAATTTATTTAATAACATTGCTTCTTGCGCCACCAAAGGGCCTCGCTGAAAGCATCTTGCCCGCATCAAATTAAGGTCTTGCCTCGCCACTGTCACCTTGTTTACTACGTATTAGAATACTTATCAACTTGTGTTTCAAATCTTCAGAAGACTTCTCAAATCTACATTTACAAATAACTTTTGAGATAAAAATAATTCTTAATCAGATATATCCTGAGGAAACATGTAATTTGTGCTCTCGTAACTACTGGATAATCAAAAACATTCGGCGCACGTTTTAATTTTTTTTTTATGGACGATAACGTCGTTAAACTTTGACACTTTTTTAGAGGTGGTCTTATCTTTGTGGCGGCGAGCACTTTTATGTTAATAGAGCTACACAATGAGGTAGAAGTCGAAAAAGTTCCCATTAATTTAGTATTCATAAACGCTTACTTACGCCGCGTGAGGGATTCACACATAATTTTAGGAAAAGAAAAATGTTCTGCGCGAATCGTACTTCTAATTATGATTTCTTATTATCACTTGCTCAACGGTGAAGGAAAACATCGTGATGAATCCCGCCCGTCCAAGAAAATTCATTTTCGAAAGACGAGCGGTACACCAACCCGCATTGGGACAGCGTGGTGGACTATGGCCTAAAATTCCCTTCGTGTTTCGAAGGGAGGCCCGTGCCCCTCGGTGGGGACGTATATGGGCTGGTAAGGAATGGTACTACTTGAACACACGACCCCAGGATTAGATCTCAAGTCTCATTCGCACCGGACATTTTTCTTCCCCTAAGATTATTTGTGAAGTTCCAATCATCATCATCATATCAGCTCATTGCAGTCCACTGCTGAACATAGGCCTCCCCCAAGGTGCGCCAGTTTGCACGATCCTCCGCTGTTTTCATCCAGCCACTACCCGCTATCTTCTTTAGGTCATCTGACCACCTGGCTGGGGGGCGTCCTACACTACGTTTGCCAAGACGTGGTCTCCATTCGAGAACCTGTCTATGAGAAGTTTCAATATTTTTGTTATTTTCGCATTTATTTTCAACCGATTTCAAAAAAGGAGAAAGTTCTCAATTCGGCTGAATGATTTTATGTTTTATTTTTTAATTTTTTATTTTTGGATGTTTGTTAGTCGCGTATTGCCATAGCCACGTGAACTACATGAAACCACGCAAACCTCATAGTCTGGTTCGTTCGATTTATCTTCACGTGCTCTGTTTAGTAGTCAAAAGTTGGTTTCTTAATAAAAATGTACTCCAGAAAACCTTAGTATTTTTAACACGCTTACCCGCATAGAGGGATTCACAAATAAATTATAGGGAAAGAAAAACAGGAGCACTGATATCTTATGCTGGGGTCGTGGGTTCAATTCAAGTCCTAATGGCGCTGAACATTTTTCTTTTCCTAAAAAATCTTCGGTGATAGCCCAGTTGGTAATGAGCCAGACTTGTAATCGGAAGGTCGCGGGTTCAAATCCTCATGCGGGCTTGTACCACTAAATTCGTCTTTTCGGATTTATGTACGGATTTCTAATTATCACTTGCTCAACGGTGAAGGAAAACATCGTGATAAAACCCGCCCGTCCAAGAAAATTCATTTTCGAAAGACGAGCGGTCCAACAACCCGCATTTGGCCAGCGTGGTGGACTATGGCCTAAATCCCCTTCGTGTTTCGAAGGGAGGTCAGTGCCCCTCGGTGGGAACGTATAAAAAAAGGCTGGTAAAAAAAATCTTCCAAAAGCCTAGACGACTTCTAATGTTCTATCTATACATTATATTGCTCTACATGTAAGTGGCTGTCACTGTAAAATGTCATAAGACTTGTCTAAATCTCGCTTTACAGAACCGCTCTGCGCTGACAATCCCAGGAGACCGAAGTAACTTTTTGACGAACCATTTTTTTTGTTCAGCACATCACGTCTTTATTTTTTACACGTTTTATCTTAATAGATACTTAGCACTTAAGTAGGTAGATGATGTTGTCGAAACAAAAATAGATTAGCATTTCAAGATGACATCAGCGCCCTTTTAACGAAGGAACATACAAACTCAAAATGGGTATTAAGTTATGTTAAAGAACAAAGAATTGTGAAAATTTACCATTATTGAGACAAATGTTCAATTTCTTTATTAGCTGTGCTTCTCTGTTACACCCGCTGCACTGTCATAGTGTGAAGTTAAAAATTGACCAATTATAAAACACAAAAAGAAATCTTCAATTCCGACTAGTCGTTCCAACATGGCGCTTTCAAACTAGGTATTTCCAGATTATTAGAATATTTAAATAAATAATTGTTTCAAAAATAAAAAAATCACCCCCGACAAAAATAGAGGGCTGTTATAAGTTTGACTTGTGTCTGTTTATCTGATGCGTCGTAGCTTCTAAACGTATGGACCAATTTCAATACAGTTTATTTTAAAGTTGACGTAATCGAAATGGTTCTTAGCTACGAGTATCTTGGATTTTATATAAGAGCTATAAATAAGCAACTAACATCGAAGATTTTCCAACATTTTTAAATTAAGAGTTATCTAATTGGGTTGCCCAGCTAATAAATCAAGAAATGTAACCCTTTTATGAAACTTTTTTGGGAATACAGAGGTCAGCTAACCTACCTAGTTACCCCCAGATAAAAAGGTAACCCGTTGGCATAAAAGAGACTTAATAAACAAAGATAACTTAATAAATAAGTACTCAAACAATCGTCTACAATCAACTCATAGTAACTCAATATGGGTGGTGCAGCGGATTTCGGCGAAGCTTCGTAAATAGCGACCACCCTGCGCCGGCGCAAGTATCGGTTACAGTTACTGGGTTACACAGCCGTTGTAGCAGGGTGAGGCAGTAGACTGACGCGGTGACAGCACGATGTCAGTAGACCATGACCTGTTAACTTTGACGTCTTCGTGGACTTCGTGGTAGGGTGAAGTGATTTTACAACTCTAAAATAAAAAAAATTGATCAACCCTGACATTCGATTGTTTATAATTATAACTTTTAAGAGGAGCTTCTCATTTTGGACTAGCGTCTCAGTTGTTTTTCATGCTGTCTCGATGTCGACCACCCCGCCTCAGACTTGTGCGAAAGGGACAATTGCAACTTTCCGGCGAAATGCTGAGTTTTATTTCCAAAATTATGAGTTTAGGCGTCAATGAATTCCTACCCCAAACTTAATGAAATCGTACGTTTTTGGTCTCTATCGATTTGTAAGCGCGTAAACGAGGTTTGTACGTTTTGTTTTTTCCAAAATTATTCTTAGTTTTTCAACAGTTACCTCTTAAATGTTGAGAATTTTTTGGGCGAAAAGTGCTGACTTTTAGTCTCAAATATCTTTTTGTCTACTAAAAATATCACAAAAATCAAAACGTACGGACCTAGTTTTTGGTGTTCCTGATACTATACCAAAATTTCACAGGAATCTGTTGACGTTTAGGGGATGGAATCCATTGACGCCGTTTGTATGGGAAAAAACACTGAGACGATCCTCTTAAACGGCTGAACCAATTTGATCAAAGAACCATCTCGATTACGTCAACTTATAAACAAAAATCGGTCCATTCGTTTAGGAGCTACGAAGCCACAGACAGACACACAGATACACAGCCATACAGATACACAGATGCACACGTCAAACTTATAATACCTCTCTTTTTTGTCGGGGTTTAGAAAGAGCTATATTTTTCTAACTTATTATTTTTAATCACGAATATTTAGTGATCTTCTAATTACGATTCCATTTTTAATACTTGGACAACTTCATTGTACTGTCAGCTCCAGTTCGTCCGCACCAGTGCTGAAATATAAGATAGAAAAAGTGAGAAAAGTAAAAAAAAAGGTGAAAAATCAATACATGCAACCGTTTTCGCGTCTGTTTGTTTCTCCGCTAATACCAAAACCATGCAACGCATTTTGACGCGGTGTCCATCGTCAAATATATTTTTTTTTTCGCTTAAGGTTTACATATCTACATCTACACTAATATTATAAAGAGGAAAGATTTGTACCTATTTTTGTATGTTTGTAATGAATAGGCTCAAAAAGTACTGGGCCGATTTAAAAAATTCTTTCACCATTAGGATGCTACATTATCCCTAAGTAACATAGGCTACAAATTTTTCCGAATTCTCACGGGAACAAAGTCCCGAGCGGGATGCTAGTAAAATATATTCTAAAAACCATAACGTGCGAAGCTGGGGCGGTTCGCTGGTTTAAATTAGAGAAAGTTGTTTAGTTTTTATGTGAAAATTGTGTTGCCATTATTGATTTTTGGGTTATATATACATTATGATACACTTACATTTAATTTAATTCGCTGGTTTTCCAAAACTCTCAATCAGCTCTTGTGCACAATATTTTCTGCAAGTCTTCTAAATTCCAGCCGTTTTATAAATACTTACGAGACAGCTTCTGTACGGCACGGCGCCGGCGCAACCAAAAGGAGAGCTAACAAAACATACAAAGTTTTTTGTTTAAGTAGCCCCCAAGGAGCAATGCGACCTCTATGTTGGAGCACAGTTGCGTGCGCTTTGATGTCTGCGTTCGACTCATGCGCATGTGGGGTGACCATCGCAGTGGGTTTGTAAGTAGCTTTTTTGTTGCGTGAAACTTCCGACGTTTTAACACATCATTTAATTTTCATATTACTTTGTCCGTATTTTCCTAATTTGTTATTTAAATTTTTTTTCTTTATAATGTGTTGTTTTTGTTGGGAGAAACTTTGGTATTAGTGTGATAATGGTGAAGCTCATACTCAGCAACCTTTATCGATGTAAGTTTTCAATTTAGGCTTTGGTACCGATACCACCTGTAATACTTTTTTATTTCAAGAAAATTGCTAATGAAACACAACTTAAGAAAGTTCTGCGATGTATGATATTTTTTTAATTAATATTATTTTATGATCGTAGACGTCTCTGTAACAATGTCTAACGGGCTAATACGTTTCGTTAGCCGTATGAACAAAAAGCTGATGTAATTGAGTGGTTCTCAGCTATTTTTGATCAAAATCCGTTAAGCTGTTTAAAAGTTATAAGCATTCGAATGTCAGGGATGATACATTTTCATTTTATAGATATCGTTAACGTGTGGTCACCACATGCGCGGGAGTTGTCGCAGTAAATTTTGTCGGGACAAATTTCGAAGCTTTGGAATCTCTGGCTAAAGATGTTGCTGATTCGATCAGATTTATAACGTTTAAAGTACTCTTGGATGAATGAATGTTGCGCGTTGTAATAAATATTGTGTTTTGATTGGTCTGAAAATAACTACGGTCGTATCTTTTTGATCGTTTTGTGTATTGAGATGACTTAGTCAAAGATTTCTTCTTCAATCTTTATAGACGGCCGGTTTGGTCAAGCGGTAGTCTTGATCGACGGGTCCTAGGTTTGATTCCCGATCGGCATAGGCGTATATAGGGGGGGGGGGGCCGGGTGGGCCGTGCCCACCCCAGTATGGTCTAGGGCCCACCCCAGAACATTGGGCTACCAATTCGAAATTCTATAATCGATGGCAAAGTACTGATAACTTCACACAAAAATCATTAAAAAAATATCTACAGCTGAGAAATCTACATACTTACTTATTATTACATACTATAATACAGTATTAGTTACATTTGAATCACAGCGTATTAAGCTAGAGTACATTTAATTTTCGCCAGGCCCGCGGCCCCCCCCAGAAAATAACCCTAGATACGCCAATGCCGATCGGGGCAGACATTTGTGTAAAAAGCAGATGTTTGTTCTCGGGTCATAGGTGTTCGTGTTTTTCTTTGTGTATGTTCCAAGGGATCCACGACACAAGGGAATACTTTCGTGGACCTTTGAGTGTGTAGCGTTTATTTATTTATGTGAAGCTTTATCTCAAAAACGATTGTAGGGTTTACGATACGATTTTTACTTACTGTAACGTTGCGAAATGTTATCTATACCTATTCACCCTTACTAATATTTTAAACGCGAAATTTTTATGGATGTATGGATGTTTGTGACTCT
This sequence comes from Aproaerema taeniolella, assembly GCA_949987775.1. Classification (NCBI taxonomy): domain Eukaryota; kingdom Metazoa; phylum Arthropoda; class Insecta; order Lepidoptera; family Gelechiidae; genus Aproaerema; species Aproaerema taeniolella. Next base: position 4,540,608 of record OX465248.1, read on the forward strand.
TTCAACTTTGCAAAAAGGGCTATTACAAAATTTCTGATTATCTATCAGACAGACAGCCATGGGAAACCTGCTCAGCTCTAGAGTTATTTCAGATTTAGTTAAAATTAGTAAATAAGAAAATTTGTAATGCTATTAAAAGAGCAATCTCAGAGTTTCTTGCCTGTTCTTCTCTGAGGAAGACTGCACCTTTGCGAATAGGCGTAGAGTCAGTAGGGTCAATAGAACGAATGCGTATGTATGTATTTAAATCGTTTAATTAATGTATGTTTGTATGTATTTCATTGTAATCTTGACTTGTTTTAAGTGACATCCTGAATGTCCTATAAAATAAAGATTTTGACGTGACAACGTCTTATAATTCGATGGAGCCGGCTGCACGCACGAAAAAACATGACTCATGCGGCGTTACCTCGATATGAGGCGTTCCATTTAAGGCTTGAAGTGCAAGCGAGAGCGCGCAACGAGTGACAAAGAGGCACAATCGGCCTCCGCGTTCGGCAGCATTCGCGTGGACAGCTGCTATACAAAATACATTTATATGTTTTTGTCAAGTATGAAGTGCAGTGAAAAGTGAATGTAGTGTCAATTGTTTATAGCAACGATAATTGCGGCGATAAAGGTAATGATTCTTTCGATATTAAATAAATGCTCAGTGATATATTGTCGAATATTTGTGCTTTCATCATTAAAATAAATAGCATCGGTCCGGTAGTGCAGCGATTGTAGGTTATGCTATAATTGACAAAACTATAGCAATAAGTTAACAGAACTATTTTACGATGAGTAAAAAATCAATTGCTTTACTATTCGATCGAAATAATTATCGAGCGTAGCTATGATTTCAAAAAATTAAAATATCACAGTTTATTCTTATAATAAATTATTTATTTAAAATTATTACTTTTTTACAACAAATTACAATTACATTTGCAAAAATAATTAAGTAACTAATTGAACAACAACTTTTATTCAGTTTACTTGCTGAAAGAAATAATGTCGATACAAAATTTATTGATATAAAATAATAAAATCAAAAATAAAATTTTAACAGTCGAGTAGAAATTTAAACAATAAATTTTATTCACGTATTTTGTAAATTTAAAATGATTTTCTGAACAAAGAATTTTATGAAAAAATTTTCTAAATTGTTTTAAACGACGATTCATTTTGCAGAACCGCTTACAATCGCACCATGGAAAAACAACCTGACGAACCAGAGGATTTCACGAATGAGCCACTACCTACGATGAGTGAACCCATGGAAGTTGAAGATGCTGTAGCATCTACTTTAGCAACGCCATTCGCGCAGCCAATGATCGCTGCTTCAAAATCGAAAGCACAAAAACAACGTGAGTACAGACAGCGTATCGCAGCATCTAGAACTCCTGCTCAGGCGGCTGCTGCGAGAAAATCAAAAAACGAAAGACAACGCAACAACAGATTACGCCAAGCTGCTAACTTGGCTATTGCCAGTGGTTTTCTTGAAGCGACAACTACATCTTCATCTCGTTCAGGGGAAGAGTCGAACAATGTCCAAACTAGAAGTCAACGACAACACGCACAACAACAATCTATCACCACTGCAGATCAACCTGATGAGCGTGTCAATCTCACAAATGAGCCACTCTTTCCGGTAATTCCTGTTCCCATGGAGGTTCAAGAAGCTGTTGCATCTATCTCTGCGACGCCATTTGCAGAACCAATAACTGCTGCTCCAAAAACAAGGGCACAAATACAACGTGAGTACAGACAACGGATTGCTGCATCCAAAACTCCTGCACAGGCAGCAGCTGCAAGAGAAGCACGTAATGTAAGAGATCGAAATAACAGATTATGCCAAGCTGCTAACTTGGCTATTGCCAGTGGTTCTCTAGAAGCGACAACTACATCCTCATCTCGTTCAGGGCAAAGGTTAAACACCGTCCATATTGATACTCAACGACAATTTACCGACCAACAACGTCAAACTTTAGCAACAGAACCAGCAGAAACTACTGTACAACCAAGTACTTTTTCAGATCAGATTGAAGTTCAAGCACAATCTACTTGGAACACTAAATGGGCATCATCAATCATGAGATTCAAATCTACTTTTTTGGACAACGATTTTGGCTATGCTTGCTCGGTCTGCGACAGACTTTGGTTTAGAAACGACCTTAAACCCATCACTGCAGCACAGATGAAGGTAATTTCGGATTGGTTTATCAAAGAAAATCGACAACTGAGCAGAGAAGAATATAAACTGGTTTGCAACACTTGCAAAAAGTCACTGAACAAACAATCGATGCCATCGCTAGCAAAAGTTAATGGATTCTCATATCCTGACCCACCACCAGGCCTACCACCGTTAGATCTCATCAGTGAACGATTGATTTCGCCTCGTCTACCATTTATGCAAGTGCGTCGTCTGCGCCATGATTTCTCTTATGGAATCGTAGGACAAGTGATAAACGTACCAGTCGACGTACAAGAAATGGTAAAATGTTTGCCGCGACAATTGGATGAGGACGACGTTATTAATGTAAACATTAAAAGAAACCTTGCCCACAAATCTGTTTACATTAGCGGATACATGTCCAAAAGTACAATTACTTCGTGGTTAACTGTTCTGCAGAACTCTCCATTATATCGTTTGTACGAAATCAAAGTGGACTTGTCGAGACTAAATCTTGCTTTGCCAGACCTCGATGACGTAGAGGATGACCCGTCAAACCGTATAGAAAATATTTCCGCAGAACAGAACCCTGAATCTGAGATTCTCGCTTCAAGACAACATACCATGATGTGGAACGAAGAAGATTGTCTCAATATCGCACCAGGACACCGGGCAACTCCCCTCAACATCATTTACGACCGTCATGCAGAAGAGTTGTCATTCCCATCGATATACTATGGAAATCCACGTCGATTCCACATGGGAGTTTCAGTGACACCTTACATGATGGCAACCAGTGAAATACGACGAAGCGATAGACGCGGAGCCACGCCTCAAAAAATCTTGTACGTAGCAATGAAAATTTTGCGGCTACGTATGGTGGATGGAATTTACAGCACGTTTCGCAACGTTTCAGTCACAGAAAATGTTACACGACGTATGTTAGAAGACCCAGAATTTCTGAAAGAATATGTCATACAAAACCTCGCATTCATGAAGACAGTGCCAAACTCCGTCCAATACTGGGCTTCTCGCAAACGAGATCTCTTTGCCATGATTCGTCAACTTGGTAAACCAACCATCTTTCTCACTATAAGTGCAAACGAAATACGATGGATGAAATTGCTTACTATACTTCTCAGACTGAGCAATAAATATCCTGGAAAATCAGCAAGAGAACTTAACACTTCCGAGCGCTGTACTTTAGTTAGCGACGATCCTGTGACGTGTTGTATTTACTTCTACAAGCTCGTCGGTTCCTTGATGAAAATGCTTAAATCCAAACAGTCCTATAATCCATTCGGAGAGTATTTTGTTAGAGATTACTTCATTCGTATTGAGTTCCAGCATCGAGGAAGCCCCCACGCACACATTTTATTGTGGTTAAACAACGACCCACATGAAACCCCGTCGGAAAATATGCCAAAAACCATTGAGCTCGTAGAAAAATTGAGTACAGTAGCCCGAAATGATGTACCTAACAATTCCATCTACGCCAACCAGATACACAAACATACTTTCACATGCACGAAGCGAGGTGAAACAATTTGTAGATTCGGAATTCCGTACTGGCCAATGTCTACGACTCGTGTATTGGTTCCAATGCCTCAATCTGATAAACGCCGTCGAACACTACAACAGAAGGCGAAAGAGCTGCGTACTTCACTCGATGAACGTCGGTACGCGGGCATGGATGACTTTCTTGAAGCTAATGGTTTGACACACGATTCATACCTCGACATTGTGCGCTCAACGTTACGCAGACCAACTCTTCTGTTCAGACGAAACTTTGACGAACTTATGACAAACACGTTCAATCCGTACATTGCTGGCGAAGTCAACTCAAACATCGACATTCAATTTATCTTGGATGAATACAGCTGCGCAGAGTATGTTGTGGAGTACGTAAATAAATCAGCTCGTGGAATGGGCAATCTACGTCGTGAGCTTACTACGATGATGCAAGAGCATCCCGAACAGGACTACACAGACCAGTTGAAAGCTTTAAGCATCAAGCTGCTTAACGCTGTCGAGATGTCAGCGCAAGAAGCAGCATGGTATCTCCTACGTCAACCAATGAGCGAGACAAGTCGTCAAGTTGCGTACATTCCAACAGTATGGCCGACGGAACGACAACGTTGCCGCAAACGTGGTCAACAAATGGACCGCGAAGGCCTTGACGAAAACAGTACTGATGTCTGGACCAAAAACATAATCCAGCACTATGAAGAGCGTCCTGCTTCTTTAGAACAAGTGCATTTAGCTGAGTTTGCATCGTGGTATGCTAAAGCTAATGATTTCGTTGACGAGGAGGACGACGTGCACGTGGATGACGAAGAAGATTTAGAAAGTGAACCCGCAGCAAGAACGTCAAGAACACAAAATCAATACCGCAGACGATTAATCGGACGTGTCATACGATACAGACATTACGACATGGACGAAACTGTCAATTATAAACGAGAAATGGTTCTACTGTACGTACAATTTCGCAACGAAATGTTAGAAATTGTTGATCAAAATAAATTTCTCCAATTATTTGACGACAACAAAGACGCGATCATGGAACGCCGTAGTCAATTCGAGTCTAATCTGAACATTGAAAACGTCATGAGAGAACTTGAAGCGATGATGATTTTGCAAAACGAAGACAACAGTAATTTGCGGGAAGAAGAATCCAGAACAGCCTTTGTTCAACAGTTGTTAGGAGAAGATGGTACCGAAAACGTCGATGATGTTCACCAAATCGTCCCACGACAAGGATTCTCGATTGTAAAGAAACGCAGCAATGTAATGTCAAAGCAGCAGTATTGTGAACTTGTACGAACAACTAATCCGGAACAACGGCAGATCATCCTTGAGGTTATACATCGATTGCATGGTTGTGGAGATTACACTTCTGAAGCAGTTCAAATTTTCTTCACGGGTCCTGCAGGCTGTGGAAAAACTTACACGTTAAAGTGCCTCATGGAGACATACAACCGCTACACTCAAGAGCACATCTCAATGAACAACGCCTACATTGCCTGTGCAAGCACAGGTAAAGCCGCTGTACCTCTTGGTGGCACTACAGTTCATTCAGCGTTTCGTCTCACAACTTCTCGCGTGGCGAAACTCTTATCCACAGAAAATTTGCAAGCTTACAGAAACATGTTCGTAGGCGTCAAAGCTGTTTTTATCGACGAGATCAGCATGTTAAGTTCAGCTATTCTTCAACAAATTAACTACCGATTGCAGCAGATTACTGGCATATACGACAAACCTTTCGGAGACATTCACGTTTTATTATGTGGAGATTTCAGACAGCTTCCACCTGTACGAGCAACTCCATGTTATACTATGCCGATCAACCAATTAGGAGGTCCGATTCTTTGGCACAGCATTGATTACTTCCCACTGGTTCGTGTTATGCGACAAACGGATGAGCGGTTTTCAACGATTCTAACAAAAATCGGCGATGGACTTCAACTAAGCAACAATAATATCTCCCTTATTGAGTCCAGACATAAAACTCAGGCTTGGTGCAATGAAAACGTGCCTGATGCTGTCAGGCTGTATTATAGTAACAATGAAGTGGATTCGTACAACCGAAGCGCAATTCTAAATGCATACAACTGTCTCGCACATGATATTATGCTTGGTTATTCAAGTGAACAAGAGAAGAGACAGTACCAAGGTAAATTACACAAAATGACAGTGGCAGAAACCGATGGATTACCGTACCTACTGCCATTGGCAGAAGGATATCCCTACATGATAACTTCTAACATAGATGTCGCTGATGGGTTGGTTAATGGAGCTATTGGTGTCTTGCGACATATCGAACGTCAGCAGTCAAATGTAGATGACAATTCTGCAGAAGCACGACCATCGACCAGTACAACTTCGCCAGCAGCTAGAGAAGAAATTGTTACTTTATGGTTCGAGTTTCCAGAAGAAACAACAGGAACCAGAGCAAAAATTAAATGTCGACCTCACGTGCAAAGCAAGTCAAACACTTTGTCTACAAAGTGGGTACCAGTTTATAAGAAAATAGTAAACATTACACTAACAAAAACTATAAAATGCAAACGAAAACAGTTTCCTTGCGTTCCTGCTTGTGCCATCACTATTCACAAGTCACAAGGTGGGACGTTTGCTGTCATTGTTTATAAATACTCATCCAAGCAACCGCAACAGTTGGTGTACGTGGCGCTGAGTCGGGTAACAAGTATAGAAGGCTTGCATATTATCACCGAAAAAGATGCTCCATTTCGCTTTAAACACGGACGGGAGGGAAACGATTCACAGACAACAAGAGATATCCGTAACGAATACATTCGACTTCGTGGACACACACTTCGAACAATTACTGATAATGCAATAAAATTCTGTAATGACTCAAACAATGCAGGACGAACTTTAATAACGAACCTTAATTCGCAGAGTTTGCCTGCTCACTTTGCAGATATTGAAAAAGACACAGTGATGCCAAGGTCTGATTATTTGATTTTGACTGAAACGTAGATGCGTGACAATTGTGATCCAATTTCAATTGAAAATTTTGAATGTGTAACCCGGCAGAATAATCGATCAGATTCTGAAACAAACGCAGCAGGTGGAGTGGCAATTTATAGAAACTTATCATCGACATCCACGGCCAAAATTCTCAACGTTGAACTGTCGGATACAACCCGCCTTATTAGAAACACTGGTGACGTTTGCTTGGCAGAAGTTATATGCTTCACTGCTGATACCACGTTTAAAATGGTTCTTGGCGCAGTTTATATTCATCCTGGAGCAAGTATCTCTAACATCAGTGTTCTGCTGCATCAAGCACTATTTCCGTATATTTACAACAGCCAGTATGTACATCCCATCATGGAAGTTGATACCGATGTACCAATTCTTCTTTGTGGCGACTTCAACACAAATGTGAAAAATGACGAAACATTTCTCAAATTCATGAAAGACATGTTCAATCTCGATTGTGCATCAGACGTTAATAAGTCAACAACACTAAGAGGCACCACCATCGATTTGACTTTTTCAAGACACATTACACTTGAAACACTCCCTTTCATTTCCTACTTTTCTTATCATCGTCCTATTCTCAACAGAATAACACAAATTGTAAGAAGTTAAATATCACACATATTTAAAAGTTGTAAATAACAGTTGTAAAACAATTACTCAAAGCACATTCATACTTGTAAAAACTATGTACTATCACGTTCATATATGGAGGCATAGTCAATATAAAACGCAGAAAACAAGTCGCTTGCGGCTGCTCGTGTACTCACACATGGACACAAATGACGTATACCGCATACCCCACTACGCTTGTTGCTCTGATAACAAACATAATTTCACGAGCCAAATCATAAGCCTTGGTGGCGCAGCGGAAACACTGAAACGCTGTAGCAAGGCGCGGGTTCGATCCCAACTGTCGCCTAATAGCAGCTACGAAGTTTTGTTAGATATGTTTTAGTTTTCAAACATTTTTATAGTCATAGAACATACCATACAAAAATTGAATGCAATGAAGTTAGTTTAGATTCCTTCGGTTCGGTGTTCATGAGCAACCTGTTTGTCATTGCTAGATCATAAGCGAAGGTGCTCGTGTGTTCTTACCGTATCGGCAGTTTATTGTGATTTCTTTTTTCGACATGCATACAAATACATAATAAGTTTGCAGAAGAGGCAGTGTATTGTTGCGCTGCACAATATAGGATATAATATATCCCAAATTGCTAATGAGACAGGTCTTACAGTGAGTATTCTAATGTTTACTTAATATTAACACTGTTTTTAAATTTATAATTTATTTTGAGAACGTAATCCTATCATTAACTATTGTAATGCATTTTATTAGTGGTGCATAGTTTTTGTTCCTTATTAAATTAATCTTGTTATTTTGGTTTTAGTAAAGGATGGGTGAATCATTACGGAATGAGGGTAACGTGAAATCTCGGCCGCGCAGTGGACGATCGCGAGTTATCAATGAATCAGCGTGTGGAGCAAATGTATGAAAATAATGGATTCATACGGAAGATAAATTAAGTTCATCGATTCTAAGGCTTAACAAGTTTAATTAAATATTGTTATGTGTAAAATTGTGATATTTATCTATAACTTATTCTTTTATTATTATAAACTATGTATCTACTGCCTTGTAGTGCAAGTTGAATATTAATTTTTGTTGAGGTTTAGCTTCAATACTCTTTTCTTCACGAAAACGAATTCTTAAGCTATAACCTTAATAAAACTGTAAGTGATCAAGTTGCAGAAAAAAATGTGATTTTGTTAGTAGGAAATAAAATTACCTAGTCGAATTTCATATTTGTTTTATTCAAATACTTTATCACTGATACAATAATGTAACATTATTATTATTAATGTAATATTATGTGTGAAAATAGTTGTTAATGCTTTAATAAACAAAAATAAATTACAAAAAGAAATTACTCGGCTGGGTTTAGAACCCGTGAACCTAGCTCCCTGCTAGGACAGTGCTTATCCACTGGACCATACATAACGCTAGTAAGATCGACAAAATAAAGATACACTACGTCATGTTTACATTACCGATTGGTTGATATGACTCAACAGCAGCGGTGAGTGGAGGACAGTGCAATGTCGAGTGAATGCGTCCTACAAAAACTTCACCGAGGAGCCAAGAGATGTCGCTTAGCAAAATTATGTTCTTAGAGGAGGCTACAAGCTTGTGTGCGTGAGAAATCGTTTGAACTATGTTCATAGGAACATAGTCCCTATTGCAACGCGCTAAGTAGTTTAACTATGCCTCCATTAAAGAACGCTACTGTACATTGTAAAAAAAAAAATGACATAATTGTATTTATGCGTACAAATAAATGTAACTTGATCAATTCAATTGTGATTTCCATTTACCTCCTTATCTATATCCATACAAAATATCTATCAAACAATTAAAATTTTTTTTTGAAAAATGAAACCATTCCATCAGTATTTTCTTATGACGTTGTCACGTTCAACTATCGTCAGTAAACCGACTTTACAGACAACCGATTTTTTTTTCTATTCTATTCACGCCCAAACCGCTGGACCAATTTTGGTATGGAGGTAGCTGACACCCTGGATTACCACATAGGCTACATATTTTTTTCAAATTCCTGTGGGAACGAAGTCCCAGGCGAAAGCTAGTTCAATTAATAAATGTATTACCCATAGACGTCGTCAGGCCGGCTAGGGTCGTCCGAAACACGGATTCTTTCAATATTTTCTTTTACTTTTTATAAATGCCAAATAAAACATCAAAAATAAATCAGTCAAAATTCTCTTAGTATTTATTTTGTTCAGGAGTATAAAAAACAAAAGCAAACATGTTTTTGTTGTTTAACACCACACTGTACGTAGCAGAGCTAACTTTAGTGGTGATTAGATGCGGACTGCTAAGGGGCCGTTCAAGTATTACGTAAGCAGATCTATCACAATTATTTACTCCCCCCCTTCCCCTTCTCAGCAAAAGTAAGCAAAGCTGTTACCCCCTATGCTTACGTAAACATTGGTATATGCAATTTGTGGGAATCCCCGAAAATGCGATTCGTTTTCAAGCATAGACAATATGTGGGTTGCCATTTGTGTAAAAAAAAACTACTGCTGACGTAACCCCCCCCCACTCCCCATGTCATCCAAACTAAGCAAAGCAAAGACCCCCCTATAGTGCTTACGTAACGAATGATCCCTAAGCCCTAGGTCTAGATTGTTAGTGCCAAGCCCCTGGACAGTTGTAGTGCCTGTTGATGCGGAGCCAGTCCTTATCGGTGATGAAGAGACGCTGGCCCATATCTCCTTCATGTTCCTGATGGAAAGAGAAGAAAAAAAATGTACTGACGACTAGGTACAGGCTAGGCCGACTGGCCTTAGCTCAGTTGGTAATTATTATACCCTACCTACTGAAGTAAGGGTTGTGCGTTTCATTCCCGATTAACACAATTTATTTTTGATTTGAAGAGTTATCTATACGTACGAGGAGTGATCAAAAAGTAGTGATAATGAAACAGAAAATAATATATTGTTTAAATAACAAAAATTTGTTTTTCAACATAGTCTCCTTCTCTATATGCACACCGAGTCCAGTGTTTCTCCAACATTTTTAACCCTTTAAAAAAAAAAAGTTTCTCTTAGCCTTCCAAAAACCCTTCCACGGCCTCTATCACTTCATTATCATCGGCATATCTATTACCACGCAAGTATTCTATTAGTTTTGGAAAGAGATAACAATCACTGGGGGCCAGGTCCAGCGAATAAGGTGAGTGATCCACTAATTTGAACCCAGCTTGTTGAATGGTATCCAGTGCAACACCAGAAGTGTGAACCGGCGCGTTGTCCTGATGAAACAAAATGCCTTTACTAAGTTTGACATGTCTTTTCTCTTTTATAGCCTCTCTCAATTTAGCTATTGAAGATGCATAGTAAACGCCTGTTATTGTGTGTCCCTTCTTAAGATAATTAATAAATAATATTCCTTCGGAATCCCAAAAAATTTAGGCCATGACTTTGCCTGCCGATGCTGTGGGTCGAAATTTCCTTGGAGTTGGTGATGACGATCTTTTCCACTATAAAGATTGTTGTTTTGTTTCTGGATCAAAACGGTGAACCCATGTTTCATCGATAGTGACAAATCGAGCCAAAAAATTGTTAGGATCCACATGAAATCTGTCCAACCGGCGCCTTGAAAGATTGAGTCTGGTTTTCTTCCGATCTTCTGTAAACATTCTGGGTACCCAACGCGCCGAGGCTTTTCTCATACTCAGATAATATTTTAATTTTGATTGGACACTGCCATATGAAATGCCAGTTTCCTGGACTAAATAACGCACTGTAACACGACGATCGTCTAGAACAATATTTTCGACTTTTTCAATATTTTCCTGCGTAACTGACGTCGATGGCCGGCCCGAGCGGTGCTCATCTTCTGTCGATGTTCTTCCAGTCTTGAATTGAAGTGACCATCTTGCCACAGTAGAATATGGTGGAGCAGACTCACCTAAAGTCTCCACCAAATCACGATGGATCTCTTGCGTCGTTAACTTTTTTAAACTGAGGTATTTAATAACGGCTCGCACTTCGTTTTTCTCCATAATGATATTTTACGTCGGAATTCGTCAAACAACTAGACACGGTTTCTATGTTTCTTAAAATTAAGACTTAATTTTTTGTATCTAACCTCGTAATTAAATGATCTTTAATTATTGGTATGAATGAGTAGATTATGAATTGTACAAGTGGGTCATTATCACTACTTTTTGATCACTCCTCGTATTATAAAGAGAAAGGATTTGATTGTTTGTTTGCATCGAATAGGCTCCGAAACTACTGGACCGATTTGAAAAATTCTTTCACCACTATCCCCGATGGACTAGGCTACATTATTTTTCCAAATTCCCACGGGAACGAAGTCCTGGGCGGAATGCTAGTTGAGATATAAAATTAAAATTAGAAAATAAGGAAGTACCTACGATTGAGTTAAAAAGAGCAACCCACGGAGTTTCTTGCCTATTCTTCTCTGGGGAAAACTGCGCCTTTGCGAATAGGCGGAAAGTAACATCCTGTATATTCTATGAAATAATGCTATTTTTGACTTTGATTTAATAATAATAATAATAATAATCTTTATTGTAACTTTAAACATTGATGATGTGAATAAAAATCATATTTACAAAAAAAAATCAAATATTTGTGAAGAGTCTGAGTTTTTATGTTTCATACATCAGTAACAGTGCTCACACCACCCCGTAGAATCTACGGTAGTGCACGTACCTGCAGAGCGATGATAGTTCTCTCCCCGTTGGCAGTGAAGGCGAAGGGCCCGTAGTGCAAGCAGCTCACGTAGTCGTACTCCACACCCAGGTTGGAGACTAGGTCCGAGGTGTAGATCGCGAAGTTGTGCTCGGTTCCTTTTCGAGAAATAGTTAACATTTTTAGGTTTCCGTGCCCCGAATGTAAAACGGGACCCTATTACTACGACTCCGCTGTCCGTCCATCCGTCTGTCACTAGGCTGTATCTCATGAACCGCGATAGTTAGACAGTTGAAATTTTCACAGATGATGTATTTCTGTTGCCAAACAAATACTAAAAAACAGAATAAAATAAATATGTAAGGGGGCTATACAACAGATATGCTTTTTTTGCCGTTTTTATAGATGATGGTACGGAATCCAACGTGCGCGAGTCCGACTCGCACTTGGCCGGTTTTTTTTTTAGGTTTTTGCAGCTGGGCGGGCTATTAGTGAGCGGCGCGGCGTTTTATTAAAAAAATGCCTCCGTAAAAACCTACGACTTAAGCGGTTAATACTGACACGGTGACACCGGGTTTAGCCAAGTTTGCCACATACTTAACTGTAACGACACATACACAATAAATAGTACGAAACCTCTCAAAAAAATCTTCAAGACATCTGTATTCATATGATAATTTCATTTTTAAAAGTTATTTAGTTTCATGAAGAGATGCACATTATTAAGTTTCATTAACTGATTAATTAAAATCCAACCTATACATTCGACAAAATCTGGATAACAAACCTGGAATGAGATTCTCCTCAGCAATCCTGACGTACTTGTCGCGGTTGTAGGTGGACTGCATATGGAGGAAGCCGAGGATATGCATCCATTCATGGACGATGGTGGCGTGGCGGAAGCACCCCACGCCAGGAGTGTTGCGGGCCAGGTTCAGGGTGTGGACTCCACGGGACTCCCAGTAGCCCACGTGGGCGTAGCACCCATTTGCTTGACCCTGAGTTCAAATTGCAATGGGTTAGCGACAACGCCCAAAACTTCGGATCTGGTGGGTGCTATTTCCGATTTTCAGAGTTAACCCTTCGAGTATAGAAGATGAACTAGCTGCAGTTGTTTTGTTGTAGGTGAAAGGCCACTAAAGAAAATTTTAACATATTTTACATGTAAGAAGTCTATTATGAATTCTTTATTAGATATTTTGTGAGAGCATTATGGGTTAAGTCCTATTTAAAAGAAGAAAAAAACCACGCCAGGAGATCGACCGGTAATGTAACTATACGAGTATAAAAGGTGCCTTTTATAATTCTAACTTCAAAATTTGAATTACCATTGCCCCCAATGTTCTCAACTTCTAGTATCACTATTACATAGGAGGCAATGGTAATACAATTTTGCCGTGCCGTTTTAGAATTATTATAAAAAGGCCCACGGTTGAATGATGATGGTGACCATTTTACCCATTCAGGCGGTGAAATTGAGAACTATCGAAACTCATACATTTGATGACAGCCACCCTGACCAGCAGCGCCACCAACAACCGAACGTTAGCAACTTAACTTCAGCTGATAGTGATGCCGTCAGTCAAAGCAGTCGTCATCAAATGTAAAACGTTTGATGTTCTGCAAAGTAACCGTCCTAAGGCCGAGCAATTGACTTGCTATGCCGATAAATCCCGCACGCCAAAACTCGAATAAATTCACTAGGTCAGTACAATACAACTTCCAAGTACAAATTACGCGTCCGCGATGCCTATTGTTATAGAAGGATATGATAGAATGATGCTGTCAAGCACTCATGAACTAATGAAGCTTTACACTTTGAAGTCGGAGCCGTTCTTATCACAATCGCCATAGAGGCAAAAACTCGGGCTACAAGTGTAAAGCATCATGCTCATGACTGTACCTAGAATCCATATTTTTCTCATCCTTCATTATATAAACTGGTCCCCACCTGGGTCAAGAGCTGGCGACGCCCTTGGTTGGTAAGAGTAAACAATAACTTACAGTGAGGCGTACGAACACGGTGTCCTCGGGCTCACGGTATCTGAACTTGATGCAGGTGTGTTTCTCAATGTCGGCTATACCGTCCTTAATGGCGGCCTGCTGCAGTGGGCCTGAACATTAAAACAAATTAAACGTAACAATTTATTGCACACCATAAGAAACACATCAACACTAATATAGAATAGAAATAGAAAAAAAATATCACTGCTTCTCTGCAATCATCCGCAAGCGCAGCGCCTCATTGTTGAGTGGGCCAACCGGTGGGACTCTCCACTGCTCAGGCAGTGGACAAGCCTGCACGCGACGGGCACACTACCCGGCGCAATATTTATTTAATTATTATTTTGTTTACTAACACTAGCTTTTAAGTTTTATCACTGTTACTTACACTAAATATGGATGTTTATCAGAAATAAATATGTATATTGAATTGAAATATCATAAAGAGGAAATATTTGATTGTTTCTTTGTTTGCATTGAATAGGCTCCGAAACTAGTGGACCGATTTGAAAGTTTCTTTCACCATTAGAAAGCTACATTATCCCTCGGTACCTACATAATTTTCCCGAATTCCCACAGGAACGAAGTCCCGGGTGGAAAGGAAAAGAAACATAAAATAATTGCTAAAAAAACAATATCTTTCAGGCAACATTCGTTGTAGAGGTATTTGTTTACATCACAAATATTATACTTAGGTACATACCTAACAGTGATAAGCAGTTGATGAATTTATTATGGTAAGTAATAATGATTAAACTGATAATAGTAACTAATTGATAAATAATCTAATTATGAAGGACGATTAAAGATAAGTTAGTTATTATAATTGGGAAAACCAAAGTCAGCACTTGACATAGCAAATATATCATTGATTAAAGTAGGTACCTAATTAAATAACACAATCTTATCTGAGCTATTTCAAGGGTATCCAATTAACTAGTTCAGTGACCCAGATTTGTTTATTTTAGTTCAGCATATTGTTGTAAAGTTGTTTGTATACTGTCAAAATTACAATTACAGCGTACTCCTGGTTCTAAAAGTTCTTAGCCAGTGTGGTGGACTACTCGTATCGCCTAAACCCCCATCAGTGTTTCGAAGAGAAGCCCGTGCCCCTTTGGTAGGGGCGTATGCTGATGGCAACTAAGAGGAACGTCCTTAGCTTCCTAAAATTATCCTAAGTATATTTTGTACAAACTTTTGCAGCAAAACATTTTAGGAGTCACATAAAATCAGAGTAGAAATATTAGATACTACGTGTTGCTTTGCTTCTATTTATTTTAACAGCTGTGATAGTCCAACTAAGGGAGCTTAGACCTTCTTCTATGTTATTGAAGGCTATGACAGCCCGCTGCTTTATTTAATCCTCCACAAAACACCACCTACTCGTAAGCCTAGATTCACTAAGTACCTACGCTGGCCAACGAGAGCCGTCTCACTATTTCGTCGCGGCGCCGATGATGCTACCTAATCCTCCATCTTCACAACTTCCCAGTGGAACTCGCTGATCTCAACCGATCAATTAGGTTAAGCAACGTAAACTGATGGGTAACCAATGTGGCAATTTATCGCGAGCGTTTCCATGCTTTGAAGGGGCTCGTTAAGCTGTCGGTCCCGGCAGTTGTTAATTGACTATGGTCGTTAAAACCAAGTCAGAGGCCATTGTGCGGATTCAAAACTCTGACATCAGGGTTAGCCAAGTTCGCCACACACTCAACTATACCTACAAGATAAGAAGACAACTGCCATAATAGTTGAGTCGCTATATTGATATAGCCTCGACCTTTGATCACCAGGAACAAACAAGGTACACAAAGGTAAATTTTACCAAACTCGTCCTCGCCGAATTCCCACACCACGGTGTTGTCAGGCCAGTGGGTGTTAGGCCAGGTGTACGCATTGCGACCCATTGCGTACTCCTGGAGCATGTCCTGGATCATCCAGTCGTCCAGGATGATGTCCCCTTCGTACTTGCCGCTGTTCTCCTCGGCGTTGGCCTGAGGAGCCGCCTGGGAGCGGGCTAGGAAGTATTGGTCATCGGCTGGAAAAACAAGAAAAAATTAGTGGCTGTGATTCTCATCCTGTATCTACTTTTCCGTAAGTTGACTCAAGTGTTCTGAAATTGTAGTTTATACTTTGTTTGTTGCTTCTTGATGGAACTCCATATTATTACCAATGTAAGACATGATTTTACACTAGTTCCACTTATATTTTTTTACACTAGTTCCAAATAAGTGGAACTAGTGTAAAAATCATGTCTTTTATTGGTAAATGTTATGAAATTACCACGGAAATGGGAAAAGTTACCCATAGTGGTTTGTTATTGTTTCATTTTCAGCATTATAGGTAGTTAAGTTTGTTTCTGTATTATGTATTTCAGTTTAATTTCGTTATTTAAGTTAGTATAATCTTTTTACCTAATTTAACACATGTTGTAGGTATTTTAACGCACAATGCCGAATTGGTGCATCGGTTAAATGAAGTATAATATACTTTTGCCTCCGAAAATACCAAAAAAATATCATTTTTATAATCGCTCTTGATTAGTGATATAAAACGCTAACTTTACAAACGACAAAAAAAAAATACTTACAAGTCTTAGTGCTCTCCAGGAAATGCCTGAAGGCTTCAATCTCCTCCCTTGTCCTGACCACTGACGGGGTAGCCAGGGCTACACCCACGCAACAAGCAAGCACTAAGCGAAACATCCTGACAGCTAAACGTTGCTGGTTCAACCTGACTACTTATATACCGAATTAACATTAATAGGTATGATTAAAAAGTCGATCAGATATCAATCCAGATTAATCTATTGACAAATTAAAAGTACCTACGTACTCGTAGTTTTGTTTTAACTAATAATAACAATCGTACTTATCTGTTTGAATTTTTCGTCCGTGTAAAATAGGGTTGAAAAATACACTCTCTCCCAGAGGTGCCTAAGGTTTCTTACAATATTTTCTGTGTCATAATGAACTGACGAAGTTCCTATAGTCCTACGTGAGACTATTACCGTATAATGAGATATGTACCTTCGAATACCTATATCATTGATTCCCAAAGTGGTCCAGGTGGACCCCCAGGGGTCCACGGGAGACTCGAAGGGGGTCTACGTTGGTGTGACAAAAAAATGGGGGTTCACAATTCGTATAAGCAGGGGTTCACAAAAATTTATCTGTTTTCGATAGTGAAAAACTAAAATGCTCCTTGTGCTGTGAGTAAGATGTCAAAAATGTAAAGTAGGATGGAATCACTTTTTTTATTGGCCACCTTTACTTTTTTGACATCCACTCACAGCACAATCAATTAATTAATAAACCAATCAATTCTAGCTTTTTTTTCAAAAACTGTTAATTCGTGGTTGAAACTCAGCCGCAACGCAAATTATCTTAATTAGATCTAATCTTCACATTTTTTGTTGAGTTTTGGGAATATGGTAGAAATGTAGCTGCAGGGAGGGGGTCCACCGAAACCAGCAAAATTTTGAAAGTGGTCTATAAGAAAAAAAGTTTGGGAACCACTGACCTATATGAAATGGTTAGCCTTTGATGAGATATTTTTTTTTTTGTATAACTCCCGACATTCGATTGCTTAATTATAACTTTTAAACGGTTGAACCGATTTTGATCAATTTAATTTAAGCTAAGAACCATCGATCACGTCAGCTTTCAAACAAAATACAACAGCATCTAAATCAGTCCATTCCCTTAGGAGCTACAATGCCACAGACAGACACACGTCAAACTTATAACACCCCTCTTTTTTTGTCGAGGGTTAATAAAATGAAACTTCTTGTAAACTGCGTTTCATTTTACTTAAGTAACTTAAGTTTCTTATCGCTCTATCTATTTCTGACCTTTATGTCTTGATTGAAAGGAAATCACGGGCAAACTACTAGTAAAGATTTTGAAGGTATTTTTGCGATGTCGCGTTATCTTAAAATTTATTTGTAAACTGCAGTAAATTATGATATACTGATACGATAATGGTAATTAATAAAAATACATGACTTCTTAAATTAATTATTATTGAAGGGCATTTATGTTTTTTTTGTATAACTAAATTAGCTTGTTTCCAATAGTACAGTTGGTTGGAATATTTCGATACCTGATTACCGGTCAATTGCAAAACAAATCCGTAGTGCCTAAATATAGTACAGTTGACAAAACAGGTGTCGAGTCTTCTATACCGTAGTAGTTGAATAGTAAACCGTATCACGTTTTTTGTATTTATTGTAAGTATTTGGGCCTTTTTATAATTAGAAAACGGCACGGTAAAATTATATTACTATTGCCTCCTATGCACTAGTGATACTAGAAGCTGGGAACATAGGGGGCAATGGTAGTACAAATTCTGCCGTACCGTGCTGCCGTGCCGCACGCAAAGCATAAATTTAAAACTATACTGCGAAGGTTTTGTAAAGTAAGAAGACAGTTTCCTTGTAATCCAAAATTGAATTTATTTTTTGCTCTATATATAAAAAAAATCTGTCGTCTAACTCTAGAAAATAAAGAATAGAATATCATTATAATACTTATGTATACAGTATAACAAACGTAAAAATACAAAATATTGGACGTGTCATCATTCTTTCTGCCTTATAATTTTTAATATAAAAATTAGTCGGGACCCTCTCGCGCTCTTCAGGCGTTTCTCTCATTCCTACAACTTTACTGAATAGAAAAATATAATCTTACAACTACTAACTTACTCTATCAGTTCAGTAAAGAGACTAAAACTATATAGATGCCACTTAAATACACTATCTAATTATTTATTGGCAATTTTGCGATTTTTCTTCATATACAATCTCACGTTCAAATTACATTACAAATATTCGTCGGGTTAGAAACATGAGGCCACTGTAATATTTATCATCTCATGAGGAAAGATACAGTGTTATCTTTCCTATTAACTTTCACGGTCCTTTAATTCAATTTCTATTAATTAATGTCACACAGAAAACAAAAAAGCACGGCAAGGCTACAAAAAAAAATTGTTGAAATATTCAAAATTAAAATATAGTTTATTAAAACACAGGTAAAAATACAGATTACAACGTCATGTAGAGACTAAGCATGCTGCAAGCTACTAACAACCTAAATAAAAACCCGTAAAGGGTTGTATTCCAGGTTTGTAGTAAGTTTCCGAAATTGTACTCTATGCAGGTGAGATAGGATCGATTTTAGGTTTTGAAAAGAAATTAACTTAAGGGAGTTTCGTGACATGAACATGATAAAATCATGGACCTACCACGAAAGTAAATATAAATCTATGGATTAAAAAAATGTTACTATGACCTCATTTTCCTAATAAACAATATTTTCATTTCATACCCTAAGCTTAACATGAGCTGATATTATAAACTAAAATAAACATTGAAGTACTTGGGCCCTTTGTTAAACAGAAGACCGCAATCGGGCAAAACGTTGTTCCGGTGGCCTTTTTGGTTGTTATTTTCAGTCCTAATAAGGGAAGAGGCTGAATAAGGGAACTTACAACACATGGTGTCCTATAGAATGAAAAAGTGATAAAAAATAGTACAATTTTCAAAATAACATCAGCAAAATTTTAATACTTATCTAATAATTAAAATGTTATGCACACTTGTCCCGATTGCGTCCTTTTGCTTGAATTAAACGCAGAATAAAAAGTTTAATTATAAACAAGAACATTTAGAACAATTAAGGTGGTTTTATCGGAGTTGATACTAAAATAATTCGTCAATTACCTTGTTTGTTATAATTTAAGCTTTATTGGAATAGGCAGAGGGCATCTAGTTGTTCATCTAGAGCTACACAGCTATTAAAGCTCTTGCATCTGGTTGATGCTGAATCTGTACACGATACACTGGTGTCACAAGGGTAAGTATTTATTGTTTAAACATAAGTATTTATTGTTTAAACAAGATTATACTGCGCGTTACATAAATGTTTCTTTGCTCGGTTATTCACTATTTTTCAATGTAAAGTATCTAGGCAGTCAACACTTTTATAATAAAATCACTGATCATAAATTTCACTTCAAATTCAAATTATAGAATTAAAATATTTGCACAAACCTAGTGGGTAGTACCTACAAAACTGATGCCCTCAGGCCTTGAAAAAACTCAGATTTAGAAAGTAATACAACATTTTTCGTTTCTAACCTAAATCTATCTAGCTTTCTTATAACTAATCTAAAACTATACTTACGATATACTTGAATGAGAATATTCAACACATATTGCAACATAGTTAATGATTGCTTACAGCAATTTCCTAATTTACATATCGGCAGTGAATGACTGGTTTTTGAAGCTGTAAAACAGCTTGATAAAAAATTTATAGTGCAAACATAGCATAAAGCCTACAAATTAGTATTAAAATACGAAATATCCTTTTAAATTAAAAAAAAGTGTTTTGAAAAACTCCAAAATATGTTTGGAGTTTTAAAAAACACTTTTTTAAATGTAAATGTTCAGCACTTTATGCTAAGTATTGCACTGTGAATTTTCGTTAGTAAAAACTCAAAAAGAAATAAATAAACATTCTAAGATCAGTAAATATTTACTCTAATTCGACTACGGTTTAGAAACACGTAAAAAATGTATGTACTTAACCCAACCGTAATCTTTAAAATATGTATGAGTAATTTAGTATAAAAAAATGTATAAAACTATTGCATTCGGTTTTTAAAAACCATCTGAAAGTTATACCCCCAGAGATATATACAACTAATTAATTACAAAACTTATAATCAAAATGGCAATGCTTAAATTTTCCCGCACATATTGCGATTGACGATTCTCACAAACTTACATGGCGAGTTTAAATGTCCTATCAGAAGTACATTTAAAATTGGAAACAATATTTTTGGCAGTTTCTACGATTTCTATTTTGCCAATGATAGGTATTTAAGTTTGAGTCAATTACATTCCAAGTTCTTAAAATGAGGATAAATTACATCCGTTGTTAAGCTCAGTTTCGATTAAAGCCTTATCAGAAGCTTTTATTATGATGTTTCAGAGCTTTAATAGAGTCTTTTATCAATTAATTTATTCATACGCAAATACTCATGCCTATAATTATTATCTTTCGGTGAAGGCAAAGTATCGCCTATGATATAAAAAAACACTATTCTCAAACTTTGATCAAAGTAGTATTTTTCATACAAATTAGTCTTTATCGGTTGGATGACCTACTCATTAATTAAACAGTTTGTAAAAAACTGTAGCCGGTTGTTGGACACGATGCGATATTTATAAATTTACGAACGAAAATTATGTACAACTCTAGACATGTAGGGAACAAGTTCTTTTAATACAAATGCAAAATAGGCAAGATTTCTTTACAACTATTAGGATCGATCTGTCATTTATTTATTGAAATAGGGGCAAATCAAGGAATATTAAAATACGAGTTAAAAGTGGAATTATTATAAAAGTATATAGAATAACTATTTTCGAGCTCTCGTAACATTCATCCATTGTTCCCTTGCAATATGATTATATACTCGCTATATATTGTATAAAATACTTATTATAAAAGCACAAACTGGCAGTGTATAGATTTTCTATTTAAAGAATGGTATCAATAGAAAATGCAACGATGAGTTTATTAAGTTTTGTAAAAAATTTGCATAAAAATAAATGCATCTGTATTTATTTTTATTTCTGAGTGAATTTGCACAATTATGGAGCCTAGACAATAAAGAAGCTGTGAATATTAAAAGATACCACTTTAGGATTAATCACCGATGTTGATAACATAGAATTTTATAGGAAGCTACAATAATCCATTGATTACCCCAAAACTGGTGTTTTTTACCAGACACAGTTACACATTTTTATTAATGAATAGATGATGCAGTCTTTTTAAAGGCGATACTTAGGCATTCTAAATTCGTCTAAAATGTTTAGAACACATTCAACTTGATTGTAGAATGTTAATAGCTACATTAAAAATGATAGACCGCCAAGTCCTAAGTGGTATATTTAAGTATTTTAGTTGGAACAAGTAAGAAACAAATTCGTAATAAGCAAAAGTTAAAAACACCATAACTGTAGGACTGAAGTGGGGTTGTAACTTTTTGTAAACACGACTTAAGAAAAGGACGATCTATTAAAATTTTCAAAATAAATCTATGAAATGTATATAATGTTGGTTTAAAAAAGATTTCGCTTTGTGTGTTTATTAATTTAGCAGTAACTTCACAACTGAAAACGTGATTTTTCTATAATGAGATAGCTCTATTTTTGTGAAATAACTCTTAAATCTTACAAGACTGATTACAACATGCTTTACTTAAAATGTGTCGTCAGTAAACTCCATTCGATTGCCTACGACGAATGCATTTTACATTTTCGAAAATAGAACTCATATCCAACATAATACTTTCTTTGGGTTATTTCAAATCGAATTTTCTTTTCCTAATTAACAACGAAAAAACACAAAAATATATCTTAGCACGTCTTTTACAATGTCGATTATAGTAAAGATTTCGTCGTTAAGTTGAGCAATGTCATAAATTAGTCCCTGGTTACAGTCGGTTCCCTGAATTAAGTGTCTACCCAAGATTCGTGGGAGTTGGTGCAAAGGTTCCTAATATAATGAACTTAAATACCTAATTTGGGGCACCGTGCGTGGTGCGAGCTCTAACGGTCTCGCTAAATAGTTCTAAATATGTATTTAAAAAATAGTTTTCGTTGAGTAGCACTTTTTTAGATAAATAAATAACATTTCACTTCACCAACACTTTAATTTCCAATAATGTTTATAACCGCACTGACGCCATCTATTGGTAGTAGTAAAATTACCTCCAGCGATTACAGTGTAAGTCAGTGGTCACCTCTTAGAAGCTCCATAAGTAGATTGAAGCTCGGGCCGTCGCCATCTTTGCTCTTGTTGGCTGGACTGAGCATTTCTTTGCCGACTTGCATAAAGAACTGTAAGGAAAGACTACCGTTGGATTAAAATTGTCAAATAAAGTTAAGATTCGAAAATTATTTTCGCAATTAAGTATAAATTCACATCGCGTCGCATTGACACTCGCTACAAGAGTTAGCATTAGGAAAAAGTATTTTGGTAATTTTTTCTTAGAAATTTGAGACCAAATGAATGCTGAATAACGGATCAAGTCATTTCAGAACTATTTTAACTCTTTTGTTCTTTAAATAGTAGTTTATGTCCATATAAAAGCAGTTTTTGCTGCATTTGCATGGACACATTTTACAGTTGCTGTAGTTTTTGCTGTGGTTCAGTTATACAAGAGGCATGCTAGACCAGTGGAAAATATTTAGTCCAAAGGACACGAAGTAACAGAAAGGTAAGGAGCGTAGATTCAAACGACTGAGCTAGTTGAAGTGTTTCAGCCTTATTTGGTTTCGTTAATATTTTTTAATTTCATATCTTGCACTTTCGCTCCTCAGTAGGCACTAAAGACTTCTAATAGTCTAATCCTTGTATGTTTTGTATCTTCCAAGATATTCACGAGAACCAGATATGTGCCTAGATTTTGCTGGGGTAACACACCCTTTTGTACTTTATAAAGGACAAGACAAGAGGTCTCAGAAGGTTAGATTAGGTCAGAGCTCCGAGTTTATGATTATGCATCCGGAGGTCCAGAACTTGACCATCATGAAAGAGACGCAATGGGCTATATGACAATTTTTTTTTGTTTAAATTGAAGCTTCTTTACTTTATAAATAGCCTAGTGTAAATAGTTTTTTAATATCTTTAAAAATAAGCAAGATATGAGCGTTTAAATCTCTCAATTATACAAATACTAAACGATGACGTCACAAGTACCGCCGTATAAATACGATACAAAATTTCGTTTTAAGAGATAGACAAAAAAATTTGATAGGCTATAAGCTTTTTATTTTCCGACCATTTTTAAATACGATTTCGAATTCTGTTATCATATAATGTACATTAATATATTATCTTAATAAATAAGTATATAATATTCAATTGCAGTCATCTACCCAATTATCAGGTGAGGCTTGTTACTATTCCTTGTTTTAGTGTATTGTTTTTTTGTCTACTATTTTGTTCTCATTGTAAAATCCACGATACAGACCTGGCAAGTCCGCTGTAGTTCTGGGATACGCAGCAGTAACTCCCCGAATTTAGCGGGCGTGTCCGGGGAGTGCGCGGCAGTGTACGCTTGCAGGGCGGCCAGAGCCTTCTCTTGTGACGCACGCACTTTTTCAGCCTCTCGGAGCTCAGGAGCATCTGTATGAAAGTAACAATATATACAAGGCCTTAGGGATAGTTAGCAAATACTTAAGTTGTAGAAATAACTATGATCGGGTAAAAGTAATATTTTTTTCTCGGAAAAGTCCAGTTAATGAGTTTTCGTTATTTACCTACTTTGGTGCTACGCAATGAACCGCGAAACAGAACCCCACGCACTGTCCCCCCCTGCCGCGCCGCTATCAGAACGCGATGCACATTGCTGGTTTTCATGTTTTACGTTGTTATTGTTGTTTTTTAATGCAAAATGGATTGTAATGAATAAATAATTTAATTTTAAAGTAGAAAATATTTAAATTCTAGGCCGCCTTGTACACTATGTTTTATGTTCTGTTTATTGTGCTGTATTTTCTTGTGTGCAAATAAAGTATATTGTATTGTATTGTCAAATCGATATTTTCCAGAGGAAAAATGCACTAGAAAATAATTTAGAGTGATGGTCTGAATTCAGGGTTTCTGTTTTTGCTAAGCTGTCCCTTACACCCTTAATAAACGTTGCACACTCAAAACGTTGCACACTCAAAACGTTGCACACTCAAAGGCCCACACTAAGGTTTTCCCTTGTGTCGTGGGACCCTTGGAACACACATAAAGACAAACACAAACACCCATGACCCGAGAACAAACATCTGTATATTTATAAGTTGAATTTAAATAAAATAGTTAAAGTTTAGGATCTGAACTTCATCACTACCCATCACTTATTTCAGAAAACATGTAACTTTTTTTTCACATTTCGTTCATTGCTCCTTATGGGAAATTGTTTAGTTTCGTTGGCTGATTTATGTTCTCAATTTTCGCAAAAATAATTTCGCTAACTAAAAAGTCACCCAATATAATAAGTACCTGAAGTAAGCAGTACGATGACTTTAAGCGCCACATACTCGTACCGGTCCACTCGCAGCCTCCGCAAATGATCTGTGAAACTCAGCATGCGCTCTATGCATGGTGTCAAACCCAATCTGAAAACAAACACCTCAGTTAGACATCTCCATCATCGATAGGTTAAATCAGTATTTTCCAAACTATGGGTCGCGGCAAGATTTTAGGTGGGTCGCGGTGGTAACACCAAAAAACGTGTGGTTCGGTCAGCATCCGCACATCGTGTGTAACTCAGCTCAGCCGTCAGCCTACACGGTGGCGGCGGCGCGGCGGGCAGCGCGCGGGCGGCGGTGGCGAATGTAACTAGCCAATGAGGGATTTTCTTTTTATTTTTTTTTAATTGTTCCCCAGGCGCCGAATAGATGGCGCTAAACTAGGTACGTTACTGCAACGTTAGGTCGTAAAGATACCATATCCTTTAACAAATTTTTAGGTCGAGGTGGGTCGCTGAATTTGGACTATCATTTTGGTGAGTCGCCGCCCAGTCAACTTTGGGAACCACTGGGTTAAATACCTTCATCATAAACAGTACAAGAGAACCCACTGCTGGGGCAGGTGTTTTAGGATTGGCATTCGGGTTGGTAATTGCAGTGTGGTATCTAGTAAAGCTGCCATTCTCAAAAAAAACTACATTAAACACTTTAAATTAGTAAAACAAGTAGTATCTAAAAATGATATCTATCGAATTATAATATGAAACTGTAAGTGCCCGGAGTCAGTCAGGAGCTTATGTTCAATTCTTAAAATTTGTTTATTACTGAAGGGCTCTGCCAGTCATTTCGTTTTCTAAAAGGGTTCCGTCACCAAAAAAGTTAGAGAACAGTTGTGGTAAAGTTTAAAAAATGAACTTAAACTGGTATCTTAAACGCATTTTTCCCAAGCTTAAACTTAAGTATTTGTAGTTGTTTTTGTGATACAGTCCATCATATTTATGTATTTATCTGTACTTTAGTGTTCACTAAATGCAATAGTTTTCGTCTTGTATCTCTCTTTTTTAACCGACTTCAAAAAAAGGAGGAGGTTCTCAATTCGGGTGTTTTTTTATGTTTGTTACCTCAAAACTCCGTCATTTGTAAACCGATTCCAAAAACTTCCAGGCCTCTACTTCCAGATTGGTCCCATACATTTTTTATCGAAATCGATATAGTAGTTTACGCCAAAAATAAAAAATAAACTGAAATTTACGGTCATATATGTGGATGATAATAGGTCATCAATGTAAACGAAGCAAAAACGAAGTTGTTCCATGATAATTGTAAGTTGTTTTTTGGGGCTCCTTTGTGTCCTGGGGCTCTACCGTTTAGTGACCGGTAGAGTATATTACCACTACACATCTTTCCTGCTGTCTGGTGATCGGTTGATAATATCACCACCCCATATCTTTCATGCCATTTGGCGATCGGTTTGAGAATTGTACTACCCCGTATCTTTCTTGCCATCTTGCGACTGGTTGTGAATATCACCGCCTCATATCTTTCTGGGTATCAAGAGGGGTGAAAGTAATTTATCACTATATCGCTCTTTAATCTCGAGTGATTTAGTGCTTTATACTAAATCTACGAGGGAGTTATATGAATGATAAATGATAACCTTTAAAAAGAATAAAATAAAATATTTTGAACAAAAAATTGACCCGCCTTCAAAAAGGGTGAAATATTTTTTTAAAGCTATGTTCACGAGTAAGTAGTTTACGGGTAAAACAGTAAATAGTTGAATTCATAGCGGAATATGGTAAATAGAGAAGAATTTTTTTTTGACGTCGGCACCGGTTTTAACAGGACCAAGTTTAATGAAATAAGTATTCGCACAAGCTTTTTTTGGCATATAAAAACTAAGATAGTTTTATTAGCCTTGCGAGTAATTGTTCGGCGCCGACGTCAAAACAAAAATTCGTCTCTATTTACCATATTCCGCTATGAATTCACCTATTTACTGTTTTACCCGTAAACTACTTACTCGTGAACATAGCTTTAAAAAATTATTTCACCCTTTTTGAAGGCGGGTAAATTTTTGTTCAAAATATTTTATATTTTTTACCCATAGGTTTGATTAACAAGGCAAGTTAAATAAAAGCTTGTAAAAATATTGGAAGATTTGAAGGGAAATGCGTCCCGGTTCATGAGTAAGTCCAATCCGACCACTGGGTCGCCCCATAGGTAGGTACTGTAGCGTAGTTTAGAGGGAGAAACCGGGGACCTAGCTTATAGAGTCCAGGAAAAGTCACCGAATCAATTAAAGCATTTCTTCAGAGGAATCTAACTCACGAGGCCGAAGTCATGGGAGAGAGTGTGTTACATTCCTATTTCCGCACCAAAAGCTGCAAATGATTTTGATTACAAAATCTTTAGCAAAAGGCAGCAAAAGTACATACTTAGCGCTGTGCTGCAGCGTGATCCCGGCGCCGGGCCCGACGCGCACCTCGCCCGGCGACCCCACGCCGCGGTAGCAGCACGACAGCACCAGCAGCTCGCACCAGCTGTTTATCAGCAGGCAGATCTGGTCGTCGATCTGACATCAACAAGTACTTACGTCACTCAATAATAATGATAAAATTAAACATGTTAAAATGTAGCTAAGAACCACCTGGAACATCTCAGCTTTTAAACAAAAGAAAACCGCAAAGTTTATCCATTAATTTAGGTGTTACGATGCTACAGACATACAGACAGATATAAAGATTCTATACGGTATACACATGTCAAACTTATAACACCCTTTTTTGCACCGGGGCTTAAAAACAACGCAAGATACGCAAAGGGTGCTTCTCTCATCCTAATCGCTCTTATCCTAACAGCGTATAGTACGCGCACGTGGTAACATGAGCACATAAGAAGCTTCTGTATCGGATTACAATACGGTTGTGATCAGTACAAATTTCAAATAATAGGTCTTTACCTATGAAATTGCCGATTTTTTCTCAAGCTTTATTTTATTCATAATTTATTTGATTGAACAACTATTACTAAAATTGATTTTTATTTAAAACCTTGGCCATATAACGAAGATATTGAGTCAAATTAATACATTTTTACTTTGGATTTATTTGCTGAAAAAGAAGCTCAAATATAGCTCGTTTCATCCGTTGCCCGTTTCATTGCTTATTTTAGCTGTACCGTTGTTACAGTTACAACTTTCAAGAAAGTAAGTATGATGAAAATTAACTTAATGTTGTCCAAACCTTTCCACAAAATATTGCTAAATTTGGATTTCGCATTCCCGAGAAAAATCCAAAAAAGTTAGTAGATATGGAAAATTCAGTTTTCCAAAAATATTGTATGAAAAACGGCAATTTCATAGGTAAAGACCTATTATATAGTATTAGATCTGCCAGAAAAATAAAAAATTCAAAAACATAATATCAAATTAAAACTAATTTGTTGACGACATTGCACAGATCTGCCAGATATCACGCTATATATAACGTATATGAATAAATTTAATACAAATTCAAATTTACTCACCGAAATATTCTTAAAAAGCGGCAGACTCTTACACCACTTGACTATCTTGTAGAGGCGGTGGTCGGCTATATTGCACAGGTCTGCCAGGAAGTCTGGACTGCTGTTTTGTGCTGTGATGCCGCTGGCTGCTAGCAGCGGATTGGTGGACGGACTGCTCATCGAGGACTTGCCTAGGCGGTTTAACTCGGACTCGTTGTATTGCCATAAGTGTTCCACATCCATTATTTCCTGGGGATACCAACAAAACATGATAAACTTTGTACAAATTATAAGAGGTTGAGGAAAATAACGGCTTATAATGTAATTGTTACCTGTCAAATCTAGCTCTTTAATTTGTAAAAGTCTAATTTTTTCAAAAACAAATAGAATATCATAGTAATATAGCCAAATAAATACAAAACACTAAAGATAATTCAAAAACTTAGGTATTGAGGTTGACCATTTTACACATAAAACTTTGAAGAAAATCTTTAAAAAAATCACGAATGGCACTAAAAAAGAGGTTGGCCTGTTTATAAGTACGAGTAACACAAACCTGCAATAATGGCGGGATGTCAGGTGTGAGTCGGCTATTACTGGATTCCCCTCGACTGTTATACGATCCCGGTCCATTCACCTGAGAAAAAAAGAGGAAAAATTAAGAAAAAAATGAACTATAATGTTATGTGAATGCTAAATATTTAGTTACTATGGGTAGGATGTACTGCACCTAGAAATAAATGTTATCCTTTACTTTTGAGCATGGTAGGTACGTGTGGGTGTGTGTGTATGTGTGTTTGCGTGTGTTAAAACTTACACTTGTGAGGCTGGAGGCGGGGCTAATCTTGGTGGGTACGTGTGGGTGTGTGTGTATGTGTGTTTGTGTGTGTTAACTTACACTTGTGAGGCTGGAGGCGTGGTGGGTACGTGTGGGTGTGTGTGTGTGTGTTTGTGTGTATTAACTTACACTTGTGAGACTGGAGGCGTGGCGGAGCGTGGTGGGTACGTATGGGTGTGTGTGTATGTGTGTTTGTGTGTGTTAACTTACACTTGTGAGACTGGAGGCGTGGCGGAGCGTGGTGGGTACGTGTAGGTGTGTGTGTATGTGTGTGTTAACTTACATTTGTGAGACTGGAGGCGTGGCGGAGCGTGGTGGGTACGTGTGGGTGTGTGTATGTGTGTTTGAGTGTGTTAACTTACACTTGTGAGACTGGAGGCGTGGCGGAGCGTGGTGGGTACATGTGGGTGTGTGTGTGTATGTGTGTTTGAGTGTGTTAACTTACACTTGTGAGACTGGAGGCGTGGCGGAGCGTGGTGGGTACGTGTGGGTGTGTGTGTGTATGTGTGTTTGAGTGTGTTAACTTACACTTGTGAGACTGGAGGCGTGGCGGAGCGTGGTGGGTACGTGTGGGTGTGTGTGTGTATGTGTGTTTGAGTGTGTTAACTTACACTTGTGAGACTGGAGGCGTGGCGGAGCGTGGTGGGTACATGTGGGTGTGTGTGTGTATGTGTGTTTGAGTGTGTTAACTTACACTTGTGAGACTGGAGGCGTGGCGGAGCGTGGTGGGTACGTGTGGGTGTGTGTGTGTATGTGTGTTTGAGTGTGTTA
Source organism: Aproaerema taeniolella (assembly GCA_949987775.1). Taxonomy (NCBI): domain Eukaryota; kingdom Metazoa; phylum Arthropoda; class Insecta; order Lepidoptera; family Gelechiidae; genus Aproaerema; species Aproaerema taeniolella. The sequence continues at coordinate 4,570,695 of OX465248.1, forward strand.
ACTTACACTTGTGAGACTGGAGGCGTGGCGGAGCGTGGTGGGTACATGTGGGTGTGTGTGTGTATGTGTGTTTGAGTGTGTTAACTTACACTTGTGAGACTGGAGGCGTGGCGGAGCGTGGTGGGTACGTGTGGGTGTGTGTGTGTGTGTATGTGTGTATGTGTGTGTTAACTTACACTTGTGAGACTGGAGGCGTGGCGGAGCGTGGTGGGTACGTGTGGGTGTGTGTGTGTATGTGTGTTTGAGTGTGTTAACTTACACTTGTGAGACTGGAGGCGTGGCGGAGCGTGGTGGGTACGTGTGGGTGTGTGTGTGTGTGTATGTGTGTATGCGTGTGTTAACTTACACTTGTAAGACTGGAGGCGTGGCGGAGCGTGGTGGGTACGTGTGGGTGTGTGTGTGGGTGCGCGGAGAGCAGCGAGCCGGTGGATGCGGCGCCGGACAGTGAGTATGAACACTGGTATGTAGACCGACCGCCGCGGGTTCGATCTTCGCGAATCGCTAGAAATAAAAACAGAAAAAAAATATTTAGAAAATCAATGTGCCTGTTTTAAACATAGATAACACAAGTCTATCTAACTGCCATACTCAGAGACGTCAATTAAAGTTAAGATGTAATTAAATGTCATGCTATCCTTGTTTATATCAACAAGAATGAAAGAGACCACATCAGAGTTTAACAGTACTTAACTTTAATTGACGTCTCTGAGTACGGCAGTTAGACTCCTATCTCCTAATTTGTTGTAGTGTAAGGTTCGGAGGAGAAAAAAAATACACTAACATTAATATTATAATTCAATTAAAAAGAGGAAAGCTTGCTATTACAAGCCGTTGATTGATATGCTAAGCAAACTCACATAGAGCTTTCGAAATACATATTTCACTAGTGGTATTCCACTCATTAAAGATTCTTTAATCAAAAATTTGACAGTTGGCCATAAACGGTGGCGTCAAAGATGTCTAAAAAGGTGTCTCCAACTTCTTTAATCAAAGCACGTCGGATTAAGATCTTGGGTGTATGGAATACGTGTGAGTCCCCGGCAGTAGAATAGGACCACCCTCTTCCTTACCGAGGTGACGTACAAGGCGACTAAGGTAAATATGCAAGCAAGTTCATCTGCACACAGAGAAGGAAAACTCTGCAATCATATCAAAACCCTCGCCAACCCGTCTGCCAAGCGCGGTGAGTATGGCATTTACCCCTCAAGTTATTGAGGGAGGCCCGTGCCCCAGCAGTGGGGACGTATATGGGCTGATGAAGAAGAAGTGTATGGAATACGACCTTCATGCCTGCCATCAAAAACCTACCTTCAAGCTTCATCCCACAGCCGAGGCACTTGTAGTTCTTCCTATTCTGGACGCTGCGTTTGAAGAAACCACGACTCGCAGTTATCTATGACCTTGGTCAAGATTGAGGTCAAGAGTAAACTTTTCTCATGTCTCATGATAAAAAATAAAAACCTACCTTCAAGCTTCATCCCACAGCCGAGGCACTTGTCGAACCGACACGCAGGGCACTTCTTCCGAGTGGCGACAGTGACGGGGCAGTTGCCCCCGCGCAGGCACATGTAGTTCTTCCTGTTCTGGACGGTGCGTTTGAAGAAACCCTTGCAAGACTCGCAGGAGAAGATGCCGTAGTGGAAACCACTTATCTTGTCGCCGCAGATTGGGCATGGGCTGGATAGAAAATAACAATTTACGGTTACCTAATAAATAATACCAAGTTCCACTTCGGGTCGTTAAGCCAGCTAAGTAAGTATTAATATAATGATACAAGTGTGTTATTCACTCTATTTATTTGTGGCCATTGACACGAAGAAGAAGAAGTGTGTTATACAATAATACGTATCAAGACTCAACTTAATGTGACTTGAATACTATAGTAAGAATAATGTTCAACGTTTTTTAATGCAGTAGCTGAACAGATGAAACACCATTTCTGACTTGCTAGTCAAATCAGCTACTCTTTCTTGCGTCGTACATTTCTGTTATTTCTTACTTTTTATATGATTCACTTTAAAATGAAAATTAAGCATTAAGTTATAAAGTATTGATAATAGCAGTGTTCTTTGAAAGATTGGCTATTTGCATAGTTATTTTTTTTTTTTATTACTTACATCACCTGAATTTGGGCTACTTAACATAACACTACACAGCCATAATTATAGAACTTTCCAAGCACTGCAGTGTAAACGTAATTAAATAACTGACCTGTTAATGAGCTGCTGGCGACTGATGCCCTGATGATGATGGAGCCTGTCCTCAGGGTCTGCGTCCTCGTCATGAGCTGGAGACGCCGGGAATACCGCTCCTGCTGTCGCTTCTCTGTATACTAAATGAGGATGGCGACCCTGAAAAATAATTACAACATTTACAACACATAGACAACATTTGGACAAGATTTTAGAAAAATTGTGTAGAAACATGTTACGTGTCTTGAATTCAGTATTTTTTTAAAACGCTTAAGGCGACTACAGCACCTAAATTACAATTTTATGATGCGTAGATAAGCATGACGCACTGCATTAAATAGAAGAAAAAAATACTACGGTAATACTCAGGACAAAAACTAGATAAGTAGTTAGCTGAAAACATGATTCAGCACTTTTGGTTCGATAGAAAAAGCTCACAAAGTTACCTCTAAATACCAATATTGTGTATTTTTTAAGCTGTAAAAACGATAGTAAAATGCACACAGGAACTTGAATTTGCTATCAAAATGTTCGTGATTGAACACTCTCGATAAGTAGTTAACAAATTTTTCGATTTAAGCTGTTACCTTTCCATAAATCTCATTTTTCTAACTTTCGAATATGTATACGCACGCACGCTTTCATAGTCCGTAAACTTCGTGTATCGACACTGTTCGCACTGCCGGCCCAGGCCTGTTGAGAGACGGAGATGGCACTATTCCTATGTGTGCTGCCTTTATCGGGTGCTGTAGTCGCCTTAAAACCCGCGTGAGGGATATTCACAAATAATTTTTAGGGAAAGAAAAATGTTCGGCGCGACAGCTCAGTTGGTTAGAGCACCAGGAATTCCTATGGTCGTGGGTTCAAGTCCCATTCACGTCGAATATATTTCTTAAAAATTATTTGAGGGGTGACTTTGATTTTGCTAGCGAAATATTAGGGACTGATTGAATAACTTTTTAATAAAGGATACAACCTTACTCCAGTCTCAAGTTACTCGAAAAATCTCTAGTGCGTCATTGACATCAATATTCTCTGTTAATTCATCATATCAGCCTATTGCAGTCCACTGCTGAACATAGGCCTCCCCCAAGGTGCGCCACTTTGCACGATCCTCCGATGTTTTCATCCAGCCACTACCCGCTATCTTCTTTAGGTCATCTGCCCATCTGGCTGGGGGGCGTCCTACACTACGTTTGCCAAGACGTGGTCTCCATTCGAGAACCTGTCTACTCCAACGCTCGTCGGTTCTGCGACAGACATGGCCAGCCCACTGCCACTTCAGCTTGCTACACTTTTGGATAATATCCATCACTCCGGTTTTCTGTCGGATGACCTCGTTTCGGATTCTATCCCTTAGCGAGATTCCGAGCATGGAGCGCTCCATTGCTCGCTGAGCGACGTGCAATCGGTGGGCTAACCTCACTGTCATGTTCCACGTTTCGGCTCCGTAGGTCATGACTGGTAGGACGCATTGATTAAAGACCTTGGTCTTTAGACACTGCGGGAGTGGCGACGAAAAGATATGATTAATTAGTCAAGATTATTCCTATGCATGAGCGAATCTCTTCCGAATTTTGGATATCTGACGGCTAGTAGGTGATATATAAGTATTACCTACTTAAATAAATATTGAATGCTAGCATGGCGAAACACAGCTGTGTTACAATGAACTATTTTTTTTTTGACAGCATGGCTTAACTTCGGTACTTATATGCTCTTCTAACCATTAGGTCTTCTAACAAAGCTGTCCCGTAAATCATTTAATCAAACTATTATTATTTTTTTAAATTTCCGATTAATAAAGAGACTCTCCTAAGAGTCACAACACAAGCATACTAATTGCATTTTGGTCGACCTTCAAGCAAAGGTTGATTTTTTAAATCTCACCTCCATTCATACACTCAAATCTGACGGGATAGGCAGAGCTTTATGTGGATCACATGACGCCACGTTTGACATACATTATAAGATATATTAGATAAAACATAAATATATTAGATAAAACATACACACGATTACACACGCATACATGCTCTCACACACACACACACACACACACACACACACACACACACAAACATCTTAACTACTTATTTAATTTATTTTAATTTAATTTAATTCTCCAGAAATTGCTACTTGTTAAATAGCTAATGTAAATTTCTATTTTCAAAATTGTTATCTGAGGGTGGGATCCAGGAGACCTATGACACAGGTATACCCTAGTTTAGGCTCCTGTCTCCCAATTAAATGTATAATAAAAAAGGAATGTACACATAGCACACATACACACATGTACACACATGGGAGAAAATAAAAACTTTTTTTTTATAATGGTGACAGGTTGTCAGCCTTTCGAACACGGCACAACAAAACCCTCAAGTACACAGACCTGCACATCAGGCTACCACACGCGTGCACTCTGTGCTGTTCTGATAAGAACGGTTTTGCAAAAACTGAGCTACCTGATGCGCTGGCCTGTACTCTTGGCTTCTACAGTATGCCTGAGAAGAGTTGTCAGCTGGTTGTTATCTTACCTGCACTGGCGAATGAGTAGGCGAGAACTCTGAGCTGTATGAGTAACAAGAAGAGTGCGATGCATCGCTGTTGTTGCGGGAAAGAGACGGCGTGTAGTGGCGGGACGCGCGGGGGCTCGCTGATGGACTGCTGTATACGCTGAAACAACATGGTATAGAGGTTACAGGCTTTACATTGCTGAATTTCATATGAACAAAGAAACGAAAATTCTCTTTTTAACCGACTTCAAAAAAGGAGGAGGTTCTATGTTCGACTGTATGTTTTTTTTTATTATGGACAATTATGGACCGATTTTCAAAATTCTATTTTTGTTCGAAAGAGTATACTCCAGAGGTGGCCCGATATAAATTTTATAGAAAATGATTCAGCGCTTTTAAAAAAATCAACAAAAACAAAAAATACTACAAACCAGAACATCATCTAAATAAATGAGTGACATTTTCGTTTGTGGTTATCTGCTAATATGCATTGTAGTCTGCAAAAAATACTAGTTAACTACTTTGTGCGAACTGTTGTTGGGATTGAAATCGGTGACTCATACGTTTTTTTAACGTGGAAAATTATTTTCTAAAATTTTGTTTCCTAAAAAAATATTTGTGAATACCCTTCGACGCGGGTAGGTAAGCGTTTTAACCTTTTCACCGCCAAAGTCTGATATATCAGACGTTTAAGTTTCGTGCCCTCGCCGCCAAAGTCTGATATATCAGACAAATAAAATTACCAATTTAACTGTATTTTTTCTAATTAACAATGTCGTGGCGTGTGGTGAACGCCACGACATCAATAATTATTTTTTAATGTCGTGGCGTGTGGTGAACGTTTTTGACGAAAACTCTTGGCGCTAAAAAGGTTAAAAATCATATCAATATCACACTACCTATATAAAAAAAAACCTCGCCGCTTCTATCTTGTCTGTCTGTTTGAACGCGTTAAACTTAATGGGTTGTCTGGAAGAAATCCCCAGGTGGGGCAAGTTAATATTGTGAAGGATGAAAAATTGTACAGTCAGGAGCATGAATCTTTACACCTGTAGCGTGAGTGTTTGCCTCTATGGCGAATTGGCGATTGTAATAAGAACGGTTCTAACTTCAATGTGTATAGCTACACGAGCTCTTGACAGCATATCATTATATCATATCATTAGGTGCATGCGTCGCACCTAATGATATGGATATATATGATATATTTTTGAATTCACGACCCCTTTGAATCATATAAAGTTCTGGGGACCCCCTAAGGTCCCTAAGACCCTTTTTGGCTAAATCTATGTACTACTTCGGAGATCTTAAAACACATAATAAAAGAGTTTGCCGCAGAGTATACGCTATACGCGGAAGGCGGCGGCGCGGCGGGAGGTATCATTATACAGGCGTAGCCTTTTCTTAGTTTAGTGTAAGATTTATAAATTGTTGTCTTGTTCTTTTACCGGCGACCCCTCGAGTAAGGCTTCACGACCCCCCTGGGGGTCGCGACCCACACTTTGAAAAACACTGCTCTATACTATAACAATAGGCAGCGCGTAAGTCTTGTTGTACATACTATACCTTTACCCAGTGAATTTATTCGAGTTTATCGGCAAAGCAAGTCAATTGCACGGCCTTAGGATTTTGGTTGCTTTGCAGTTGGCTACATTTTTTTAATCTCGGGGGGGGGGGGGGGAGCGCAGCAGCCCCTCCCTGCCCCCCGTGGCGACGCCCTTGTAGCCCGCAGTGGGTTGATGTGTACTATGGATGATGTATATACGATACATACCTGTGTGTATACATAGAGTGGACGGCCGAGTCAGTGCTGGCGCTGGACTGAACCCGCGGCAACCGGCCCAGCAGTGGGGAGCCCACCAGCGCACCAGTCAGCTTGTCCATACCCACGACTGGCTCGCATTTTAATTCTGTAATAATGGCAAAACCATCTCCACTTATTGTTTGAATATTTGGCAAGTGAACGTTTATATTATTGAGTAAGTATCGTCTTTAATATTTGTGAGGAGTTTGGGTTTTTATATGTATGTGTGGAAGCTAGTGCAGTGTAAGAGCTTCAAGTTTTGCTAACGGCTTGTGCCCGTTTGGACTTTTTGAATTTAAATGGATCAACTACTATACAAGCCATTAGCAATAAATATTCATTGATTCGACTGCTCTTGCGAGTTTTATTTATACGCCCCTACTCTAGTACCCCCGGGTGGAGACGTATGTGGATGACTCTATTTTCAGATCTAATAGTTTTTTTAAAATAATTGGACAAATTCTGAAGGAATTTGTCCAATCGCAGAACAAAAACAATGCAGTAAAACAAGTAATAATAGCATCCCTCACCTGATAATAGCGTCTCTTTTTTGATAGTCAAGTTCTGAACCTCCGGATGTGGAATCATAGGCACGGAGCTCTGGTCTAAGATGAGGGATTTGGCACTGCTGGTTGGAGACGACGGCCGCCGCGGCAGCGAGAGCGATGCGTTGTCGGTTAAAACTGATATCTGAAATTGAATGATCAAACTTAATTTAGTATTTATATTCGCGCCGAATAATTAACTAAATATATAAAACAAAGTCGTGTTAGTTACATTACACCACTTATAACTCAAAATGGGCTGGACTGATTTTGATCTAATTTAGTATGGAGGTAGCTGATACCCTGGATTAACACATAGGCTACATAATTTTCCGAAATTCCCACGGGGACGAAGTCCCGGGCGTAAAGCTATTTTGTTATAAAACTTAAAACAAAAGTCTCTGTGAGATGTAGACGTCGCAAGTCATTTTTTTTAAAACAGCGAATATATGATATTTTTTACAACGTTTTCAACCCCCATGGCTCCGCTAGATAACTCTAAAAAAAAAGTGTCACCAATTTTCATTTCTTACTTATAACTAAAACAGCTTAACCAATTTTGGTCAAATATGGCTAAGAAAAATCTAGATTTCTTCAGCTTTTAAGCAGGAGCTACGATGATACAGACAGATACACTATACACAGACACAGAAACGTCAAACTTCAGCCCTCTTTATGGTCAGGGGTTAAAAATAAACCCAAAGCCCTTCTTACCCTGTTCATGCTAAGGCTCCTCTGATGCGGCTGCAGCGGCGCGGCGTACTTTAAATCTAGGACCCTCTGGTCGTCCAAACTCTGGAAGGGCTCGCTCTTCAAGGGTTCTGTCTTTATGGTCACATTCCTCAGGGTATCTATGGAGTCCCGCGACGATTGGAGATCCAGAGAGTTGCTGTTTTCATCTGCAAGTGAAGAATTGAAAATAAGTGAAGGTTGTGAAATGATTGGGAGGATGCTGTGCTTGTCGGAGCTGAAGATTTTTAGAAAAAACATCGATATATCTAGACACTTATATTATAGAAGCTTTGCATTTGTGTAAGAAGCGCCACATTGTATTTATTTACAGAACATCTTGCCGAACCCATCATACCTACTATATTGTAAAACAAAGTCCCCCGCGACATTTGTCTGTCATTTTATTTTTAAGATGGGTTAACTCTTGACCTCAATCTTGACCATGAAGGTCAAAGATGAGGTCGACGATAGAGCGAGTTAACCCAGAAAATGCCTATAAAGGCACTGGTACTCCCACGCACCGACGGAACACAGCAGGCTGTTTGGCGTCGGACTTCGGTAGGAGGGTGGTCGCGAACCAGACGGCCCTTTACAGAGCCTACCACACCGCATGAGACCATAGGACGACACCTCAGATTCAGAAAAAAATGAAGTGTCGTTGCCTGGGATGGATTACTAGGAGGCAGGTCTCATTTGTGTTTCCTTAGTCGCCTCTTACGATACCAACGGAAAGAGATGGGGTGGTGTTATTCTCAACCGATCACCACACGGTTAGATTGTCTTTCTTTCTATGTTCCAAACTTACCATTATTGACGCTGGTGTCTATGACCATCTCAGAGTCGGACAGCTCCCCTTCCCAAGACATCGGCCGCTCCCGGTCCGTGCTCGGTACTTCGCAAGCTGTGCCACTTGATGACCTCTTTTTCTTATTACGCATGTTGACCTGGACCAAGAAAAAGTTACTTATTAAATTGGTAATGAACCAGTCTTGTAACCGGAAGGTTGCAGGTTCAAATCCTGGTGCAGGCCTGTATTAGTCTTTTCGAATTTATGTATGGTTTTTTTTATAAAAATTCGTTTTCGAAATTTGCGCAGTCCATCAAACCCGCATTGGGCCAGCGTGGTGGACTATGGCCTAAATCCCCTTCGTGTTTAGAAGTAAGGCCCGTGCTCTTCTCGTATATGACAAAAAAAATAGAAAGTAGATCTTAAGTGATAATAAATGCGATGAACCCAGATCAAGAGGAAAAGTAACGCAGGATTTAGCCCATCTTAGATATGCACTCTGAGTCTTCAACTTTGTCTTCGCTATGTCTGCTCTAAAACCCTTCTATTTTTCTACACGTGCTAGCAGATGACACCAACCTCATACTGATGTTGTGAGAAGTCGATCTTGGAGATCTCAGCGTCAGTGGAGTCTTCATCGTGGGGCTCTGAGGACACGCTGATCCGCACCCCGCTGGAGCTGTACGAGAACTGGCCTGGAAATAACAGACATTTTTTTTTACTTCGCCAAAACAAAAACGCAAACGGGAGTCAAATACACTATCTTAAGTTAGAAGGACGTTCTAATATATTAATTTAACTCGAAAGAAAAATCAATTCTCAACACTTAAATATTCTGTTAAGGGCAACACTAATTTTGGCATAGTAACCCCGAATAAAAAACCATTAAGCATACAATAGGATCATAAAGGTGGCGGAATGCTATTTTAGTTCCAGATTCATCCGTATCATTCTATGTATAAACAAATGTATGGGGCTTTAAACGCTCAATCTCTGATATAAAAATAACTACATATATTATTTGTCATTTAGAAATGTTTAAAACAGTTTCGAACCGATTTGATTACATAGGTACATTATGCTTTTAATTTTCATGTAAGATTTTTAGAAATGAAAAACGTTGGCCGGAAAAAGTGAAAATACAAATTTTTTACCCGCGACAAAAAAACATGGGTGTTATTATAAGTTGCCTAAGTTTCTTTTCCACGCAAAGGAAGCCACGGTCAGAAAATAGTCTCACACAATCACACAAGTATAACTTACATTTACTCTTCATAGCGGCACTAATTTGGTACTTCATTCTAAGGAATTAGTTATTCACGAAAAAAAACTGTAATTCAGTGCCACTCAAAAGCAAACTTCGGAATAATCGCTTAGTTAGTTGATCACTCAAAGGCGGCTGGTTAACAAATGACGACAACTACTCAACTAGGCACCTTCATAGTTAGTACATAGTTTGTTGATCTTCATAAAATGACGCGGAAATTGGCAAACAAGCAAGTTCATACCGCGACCTTAAGTGCGTTGACCTTTGCTATCACTAATTTTTTCCTATTTATGATTCATAGGGCAATGGACGTCCCTGTTCGCTGCCGAGAGTTGAGTGGAGTGTTGACAAAACATCAGTGGCTATGTAGTATGTACACAAGTAGACATGTCTTGGCTATTTTGCTGATAATGTCGAATGCATGTAAGCTGGACGTGGAGGCCTTACATTTATTATGTCGTCACAGTCATAGGGGGAGAGGTGATGTATATTCTGACAATGCTCGTTGAAAAGATAGGAAAAAGTGTGACAAAGAGGACAAAGGGTCCAAAAATTTGAGATGTTGTGTCATGAAGTATATGGGCCGCCCCTTGTTTATTAGGACTTACCTTTTCGCCCGCGACTCTGACAATCTAGCCCTTCTAAAACTATTAGTATGTTTTATTTATAACTCCGTTCCCAAATCTAGGTGTTTTAAAATGATTGGGTAACAACTACCTACCCTCTTTATACAAATACACAAGCAAACTGCATTTGTAATATATGAAAAAAGTTTTTTTTTTAATTACAGTGCTGTACTTAAACAAAAAAATAAGCCAAAAATATTATTCGTTGTGCTAAAGTTACGCTGCATAGCATTTTGATGTCTAAATATATACATATCCCTAAACACATACATAAAGTAATACGAAAAAAGAAAGTCAAAACAACTTCAAAAGTTAAATAAAGATTGTAGTGGGTCTGCTCATGGGACACCTGTCCTCTGAACCGACACCTAACAATAATGGGCTTGAAAAGTGATCCCACTTGCCCTGAATGCGACACGGAGGAAACAAGTCTGCACTTCCTGACTGAGTGTCCAATGTACGCGCTGGTAAGATGGGAGACAATAGGCATGGATGAGGTAAAAGAAGACCAAATACAAGACATTAGCATAAAGGACATAATTGGGTTCGCCAAAGCTTCTGGGAGGTTTAAAGAGGTGGAACTTTCAGTACAGGTAAAACTCGTGCGCTGTTATGGGGAATTGGGTGAAATGGTCCCAAATTAGTGGGCTGATAACCCGCCTGTGCCTAACGGGCCTTCACAAACCTTATAAAGCTTAAATAATATTTGGAATAAAAACTTAAAACTTATCTGATAAAAATCTTAACAGGTTTTAATTGGCATCGGGTTTCGAAAGATGCATCCTCCTAAGACCCCGCGTACAAAATTTTGTACAAAATAAATTACCTTTGTCAGACCCAGCTTTGTAATAAAGTTTATAGTAATAAAATAACCACCCACTGTACAATTTTTTTAAAGTACATATTCTCTAAGCTCCCCTAGGTTTTTTCAAATCTTCCCGCGATTAGTTTCACATGTCAAAATTGTTTAATTAGTCTTTATTCTCTATGCAATCAATGCTGCCAAACCAAAAAATAAGTGAACTGTCGAAACCAGCAGCGATGAACGAAAAAATATGCTGCGACCTTATGCTAAGAGTAAGTGTAATCTGAAAATATTTATTTAATCATTATTTTTTTCACATTACTGTTAATGGTATCATAAACTTAAAGGTGTAAATGTCACATACTAAAAATAATTTTCGTGATTGTATCCGATGTAGCTATCATACAAAGTGATAAATAATTATGTTAAAATTTTTGTAAATTGGTTCCCAGTATCAAACATTAGGTCTCTGTTTGTATTTGAGGGTTTTTGTATTTTTGCTTTCAAATCTTACTGAAAAGATATTCTCAAGAGTCTGGATGAATTCTAATACTCGTCAGAATCTGAAGAGAATCCATTTGAAGATTATAGGACGGATGATGATTAGGTACATGGTTGATAGTTGATAATGAATGAAATGAATCTCCCAGTTCTTCAAGATCTGGCTGTTAAGATAAGGTCTCGCTTTTGGAGTCCTCCGTCCTCCGACCCGGAAGATGAATGATTCTTCTAATCTCCTATGATTCCCCTATTCCACGAGGATTTACAAGACAAGGCCGGCACAGAACACGAAGTCATCTATGCAGTACCTGCCTAGAAGCTCTTTGTCTAACTGTTATAAAGCATTTCATAAGTGATTTAACAAATTTTTGATAAAATTAAAGTTTTTAAAAGGTCTCACTATATCAATATATAATTTTTCTCATTACAAGTATAAGATTTTTTAAATTAATGGCCTAAAGAACCTGAACCTTGCAAAAAAATTAAAATATTGTGATTTTAAAAATATAAAAACTGGTTGAAACGCCTTATTAAAATGTAGCTAAGTAAAAGTTTTAAATTGAAGGATTTCGTCCTATTTTTGATGCCATTTTTTATAATTACAATAAAATGTATTACTATTTTTTATTATTTTCTCTGCAACGTTAAGACCCAATTTACAATATTTTGTACTAAAGATAGTTCAACGTAAGTTAACCAAAAATGTCCATTAGACACCCAATACTACGATAATGATACTCTCAAAACTCTAAAAGACCTTGCTTCAAAATGAAGTTTTATGTCTCTGGGTCTGACAGCGATAAATTAATTTGTACATAATTTTGTACAATGGGTTTTTAAGACTACCTTGCTGTTCATAAATCTGGGTCTTAGAAGGATTATCTCAGTCCTATTAATTTTCAATTAAAGATTCTTAATTTCTGTTAATTTTCTCGAGAGAAAAGAAATCTTACCATTGCTGGTTTCCGGTCCCGACATGCTGATGGTGGTGACTGACACATGTCCCCCCTCCACTTTGACGGGCTCTCCCTCACTCGACATCCTGTCAGCACATCACTAACTATCGATAACACAACACTACACTAGCACCACAGACAGTCTTTACACAAAATGCATCCAAAAATACTGTTCCAAATTTTAAATATTCAAAAATAGCCGCATATTTTTTCTATTATTATTTTTAATTCCTCGATGATCATCTCGCGTCGCTGCTCATTTTTAAGGCAACTGAATGGTACAGTCTTAAAGTGACCTTGCGATTGTGTGTACTGCGTTTACAGTTCCTTTTTCTGAATCGTGTTTGCAAATCCATATTGTATCCTTTATAAGTAAGTCTTTTAAATACTGGCCGCTGATAAATTCTTCATCAGTAATTCTGAAACAAAAGAAAAACAAATAAGTTGTTTATTTTTGTCAAATAATGGTTGAATTTGTCTTGATTATTTTGCCAAATAAGGACAAAACAAAACATTACCGATATCAAAGTTTTTATTAGATTATCGTTAAAAAAATTACCAAAAATTGCCATTAAATTTTAACTAAGCACAAAGATAACCAATATTTTAAAGTTCAAATTTGGAATGTGAGAGACGTAATTATGTTTGTGTACACGTTGAGTCGACGCGTCGGCGTCGCACGGCCTTGCGAGCCAGTGCTGCGATACCACGCGATAGTCTGTTATCGATAACCCGTGTCATTGGCATTTTGTTTACAACGACCGCGACGAGGCCGAGATAGCATGCGTTCAAAGCGGATTCGTTTACTGAATGGAAGTTTGTTTTATATTTGCTTCTGTAATGTAAATATTTGTTATAATATAAATAAACATGCTTGCCCATAAGTATCTATATCTGAATGATGAACTTATAAAGGCCAGAAATTTTTCAGTTAACTCTTATAATCGCTGAAAAGAAACTGATTGAAAATGTAGTTGTTTGACAATCAAATGATTAATCATACTAAATACTAGTCATCTTGAACTAGGTCAAACGAGATTAACTTGATCATTCATCTAACCGAAAAAATGTTACTGAAAGTTCGATAAAATTGTGAAGAAAGGAACCCTAGTAATAATCTAGATATTATCCGTATCGACAAGTAATCAGTCACTAGTGCGGGCGGCGGGAGGAGAGGGGCCTTCGGCCTTCACGGAGCCGGTTGTGCGACCGGGCAGGCGCGGGCATTTCGCCTTTCGCGCGAGCCGCCGTTCCCAATACCCCAATCGCTGGACATAAGATGTTGTTTAGTGACCTTTACGATTACTTTATTGAATGATCCCTTCAAAATACCAAGATTCAGATGAATGGCTCAGTGCGATAACCTACATTTCGATTATATTTATACGGTCATTTAATATAAACGCCAAACATGTTCGTTTATTATATTTCCAAATGAGGTCATATTTTTAAAAAGTTTATTTGTAAGACACATTGGGGTAAATAAGATCTAAAAGACAGTCATTTTTCCACCTAATGGACCTTTTTATAATTCGAAAAAGGCACGGTAAAATTATATTACCATTGCCTCCGATGTAATACCTAGTATGAAATGAAATGAAATAGGTATTCTTTATTTGCAATAAATGTGGTACAGTACATTGGTGGCAAGTCTATGATAGGCAGATTCACACATTTAACCATTTGAATGGTATCCAATAGGGTTACAGTAATACTAGAAGCTGAGAACATAGGGGGCAATGGTAATTCAAATTTCGAAGTACCTTGCCGTGCTGTTTGAATTATTAAAAAGCCCATTGAGTATTTTATAAGAACCAATAAACATCATAAATCCAGCCAAGCGGCAAAAAAATCCTGTAAGATTATCACAAAAGAAGGGGTAAATAACCAGTCCCGAGCGTCTGGCGGGCCAATTAGCGTCCAATAGAGTCCCTTGCCCCCCAGACAATACTTGGATATCGCTATCATTCAGCCAGACCAGTCTCCTTGGCAACGCAATTAATTGCCAATTACACAACCAGCCTTACGTTATGCGTCGTTGCAACGTTGCATTTGGAAATACTGTTGAATCATACACCGTGTTTAGTTGGAGCATTTACTACCTATTTGTTTTAGCAGCGTTTTATCAAAAAGACGAAATGTCACTAAAAATAAAGTCAAAATTTCCATTTGACAAAAAGAAACCGTCTTCTGAATATTGACGACGACATATTTCTATATTTAACTCGAAACATGTTGCTGACAAATTCTTTCCGCTCGTTTCATTCTAGTTTGTTTTTGGTGCACAAGAGTGGGATGGAAACAAATTTGGTGTCCTAATAAAAGGAGTAGAGCTGCACGTAAGGTGGCGTCATCGTGGCCTAGACAAGGCCGAGCGGTCATTTATACGATAAGTACGTCAGACGAGCTTTGTCTGCTAGGCCCGGATTTACTTGCGACGTGGAAACTTTTTGTCTTCACCCATTTTTTGTGATTTATTAAATGTTCTACTCGTATATATAATATACAAAGATGCACAATCGTGTACAATTTTAGTTTTTGCGCAAGTTTAATATATCAAAAGATAACACGGCAGATATAGTGATAAAATACTTTGACAGACTACCACTTTTATCGGTTGCAAGTCACCTCATATTGCCTAACACTGGATACAATGAGGAAAATATTGCGAGAAGCTATTTCACAGACTTGAGTAAGTGATGCGACTAATGCGGCGTCCTTGCTTTGTTGTTCTAAGTTATCGACGAGTGCAGACGAGTCGTCGACCGATAATTATCGTAAGGTCACAGCACTGTCTGCGTGACGTGGTACCTTGTACGGAGATAGTGGTAATATTATGGTTGCGGGCAGGTGCATTCTGTGTCGACAGAAATAAGATCCTTTTACGAGTCAGTTAGCCTTGAGCACGCCTTACAAATCGTTTAAATTTTGCGTTGTATCCGTTTGGTTTAATAATAACACATTCAAGAATGCTACGTACCAGATAATTATTAAGAAAACGAACATATTGCTTACAATTGTCAGAAAAGCGTAAACAGATCAAACGTTATCGAGTCAATTAAGGAGACGAAGCCGAAATAGACGTAAACGCAAGCCTTTTTGGTCTAAGTCGGTTGAACAACTAAACAATAGAAACCGTACGGTTTGCAGTTAACTTCCCGTGTCCTTGACCTGCAGCGAGGTCGTTTATCGCCGGTGCGACAGTGCGAGCACTATGAGTACATCGCACCCCGTCACCCACGCCGACTGAAATAGATAAGGTGAACACACTAGGTAATACTTTTACTACGGACGACTTCGGACTTGAAACAAAGAAAAATCCATTCACCAGTTGAGCCATGCTCTATTCTCAAATAGGTTGGGTTTCTAATCAGGAGTTAACTACTTATGAAATTAAAGAAATGTAAAAAAGAAACAGTAAGAAAACTTCCCAGACAGTTTCAGGAAATGTTTTAAAAAGTTACAAAAACAGCATATTTTTACTTTTATTAAAGTTTAAGGCTTTATACTTTTATTAAAGTTTTTACTTTTATTAAAGTTTTTGTTTAAATAAACAAAACTTTATTAAATTCAGTTACTTCTTAAATTAGCAAAAGGCATTAAACTTGGTCTACAAAGTACTGGAAAAGGTGAACAACTTCTTTGACACTCGCTGACAGGCCATTAGACAAGTGGCGAGTTGACTTGAGACATATGCGAATACTAAATACAAAACTGAAATTCTAAATGTCATCGTTCCTTTCAAACCGTGAGAAGAAAATTAATTAACATTTAAAAGGATTATGGCCCATATTCACCAAATGCCTCTGATTATTGTTAACCTTAACCAGAGATATTTGGTGAAATCTTGTTTGACAATGTAATTTTCATACATTTTTTTGACATTTTGTCTGATTAGCTTCTAACTGCGGTTAACTACTACAACATTTTACAACTTTGATATTAACACGTTATTCAGCTTTTCCATATGGTAAAAATAAAATTTTAAAGTTAAACTTATCTTTGTCACTGGTCTCAAAGAAATAAAAATAACTGAATTTAATTCACATTCAACAGAATCAGCAGTAATTTGACACTTGTGTTGTCGATTATTTTTATGGCACGTGTACATATTCATATTTTCTTTGAAATACGTTTTATTTTATGATTTGAAATCGCTAGTTTCGTTAAATGGTCCCATAAACTAAATTCAACCTGAATTTCCGCGGTCAGTGCAATAATTTACATAATATTTCGTTACTAAGCCTAAGATATGGCTATTAATATTTCCTAGCAGTCTTAGTACGTTAATAAATGAGATTTACACCAAGATCACAAAGGAATTAGGACTTTATATCGAGAGAAAGTTTATATTATTTAATATCTTAAATAAACGAAGAGGTCAGTAAAAAAAATGCAAAATGGGCCAAAATTTAAACATTTGGCTATAGTAAAAATAAAAATATAGATATTAGGTATAAACATTATTACGATCAGTATGTAGTTTAGTGTTTGTATACCCTGATATCTTTTATTTTTATGTTTTCCTCTAAAATATTATCAAATTGACAAAAACGTAGAACTGCAGTATAAAAGAAATTTCACTCGAGGAAAACATTATATTAATTTTACTAGTAAACGATTCTTGAGTGTTACATATAATTTATAATTTAAACGGTTTAACTCACGTTATTATGTTAATTTGTTGCGATAGGTACTTACTCGTATATTAAGTTTAATAATTTTTCCAGACAACATCTGTTCAAACAGTTAATGTAAATACATACAAGGTGAAATAAAGTAGACAAACTTGGTCTAGTTAGCTTATAACAGTTTTGTTTTTTATAAATAAAGTTATATGTAGCCGTAATGCGTTGTTTTTACCAAAATTATATTTAAAAATTATCGATAAATCTTTTGGTGATAGTGTCCCATCCCTAAATAAAATAGACTCAAAAAATATCTTAGGCATGTATGTGCATACGTACGACCGTGGAAAAAAAGATTATTCATAACAGTTGAATTTAAATGTAGCTTTTAATGCCATAAAACTTGTCTCAAGTTCGTGATTTATACAAATGGTTAATCCCAAAAAATATCTAAGAAATAGCCAATTAAAGCTGAGCTTACTAGGTACCATTTTCTACGATTTTGACTGAATACTAATAATCAAAGGATATTGTTCAAATTGTACTCTTGTCTGACTGTACCACCTAAGGAACAATTGAAACAGAGCGATTGGCAAATCAGTAAAATGTCGGTAGTTCCTAGCTCGTTAGCTAACGAGCTAGAACCGATAACTTGTCTTTATTATTTGTAATGTGCCTTAGAATATTACGTACAGAAGGGACTTGTTCTGAAATAGAAAAGATAAAAGAACCTACTTATTTGTCCACATTGAGGGGCACGGCCGAAATACGAAGGGGATTTAGCCCATATTTTCACCACGCTGGCTCAATGCGGTTTGGTGGACCACGCGCCTTTGGAAAACAAATTTTCTTAAACGTGCGGGTTTCATCACGATATTGTCCTTCACCGCTGAGCAAGTGATCATTAATGAAAAATCCATACATAAATCCGAAAAGAAGAAATTAGTGGTACAAGCCCGCACCAAGATTTGAACCCGCAACCTTCCAATTATAAGACTAGCTCATTACCAGCTGGGCTAACAAGACTTCTTTAATTAATTTCAATTTTTAGTTCATGACTGAATGAGCACTTTGGAATTGTATGTGTTTACTTAATTTTCAGAATGCAATGAGAAATGTTTTTTTTTTTAAGTTGATTACCTTTGAGCCAAAAAAAGATATCGCTCGAATTAAACTTTAACAAACAACCGTTCGAATTGCCATAATAAATAAATGTTATAATATTTACAGCTGTACGTGTAATATTAGCTGTTAGCTAATAGGACAGCAATGCCGGTAAGTAAATGTTGAATGCCTTGGATTCCAGTTAATTACATGCCGGACTGAGGTCTCAGCTTATGTCTTAGCTTCAGGGTTCAATTTTGTTAAATATCTAGGTTGCGGTGGTTACTTCCTGGGCTTCTAGGTAAAACAATGAAATACGTCTTGACATGACTGCGTTTAATGGAAGACAAAAGTTCCTACCGACATACAAAATAATGAAGGACAAGAATTACTACCCTCATACATCACACCTCCCCCCTTAAGCATGGTACCCTAAATTAAGGGATAAATAGGTAATACAATATAATTATATCTAAACTTAAAATTATAGTAATAAGATCTTACAATATAAGTGAGAGAAAGGCACACAATATATTATTCTGACAATCAAAACTTATAGTATTTACTATAGGATTATACTAAACTTATACATACACAACTTAACCCTAAACTTAACTTGCTTTTTATACATAACTTAGCCCTAATCAAATTCACAACAGTATTTTTTTGGCGGTCTTAAAAGGTGTCTGGGCCTAAGGCTACGTTCCGAAACATTCGCCGGCGGAACATTGGTGGTAGGAGGTGCTGCAGTAGGTTGTGGAACGGCTAAGTTTGGTGGAACTATATTTGAGCCATTCGAATCGTCAGACGGGTGCTCTGGGCCGTCGCCGCCATGATCACTCCCGCCCCTGGGTACCGATACGGGCGATGAGCTAGACCCTGCTATCGTGAAATCACACATATTTGCCCATCTATTCCTAACCTGATCTACATGCTTTTTACTAGGTGGACCATTTTCTCTGCTTACCACATAACTTCTATTACCTACTTTCTCTTCAATTTGGCCGCCTATCCATTTCTTTCCTCCCGCGTAATTCCTAACCCACACTGGATCTCCTATACCAAACTCCCTATACACGCCTCCCGAGGCTGCTATTTGCTTCTGTTGGCAGTTTTCCACTCTATCCTCGACTTGACGCTCTCCTTGCAACAAATCTAACCTGGAGCGTAATTTACGTCTCTGTAAGAGCATGGCTGGCGAAGCGCCAGTTGTACTGTGCTCTACGTTTCTGTAGGCCATTAGGTACGACTGCAAGGCTGCGTCTTCATCCTCACCATCTCTTCTAGCTTTTTTAATCGCTCTCTTTACTAATTTGACTGCACCCTCTGCAGCGCCGTTAGATGAGGGATGGTACGCTGGCGTAAATGTAGCTTTTATGCCATTCTTATTTAAGAAGTCTCTATACTCCTGACTAGTAAACGGGGGCCCATTGTCCGAAACTACTTCTTTCGGTAACCCGAAACGAGCAAAAATTTCTCTCATGACTTTTACCACGGCTGTTGCTGTCGTCCTATTCATTACTTGAACCTCTAACCACTTACTGGTGGCGTCTATCATTACCAAGTAAGTTTTTCCTTCTAATGGCCCTAGAAAATCAACATGTAACCTGGTCCAAGGTCGTGTGATGTAAGGCCAGGGGCTTATCGGTGCCCGTGGCGGTGCTGCGCTCTCCGCTGCGCAGGACTCGCACGCGGTACATGTTCGTTCGATGTCGGAGTCGATACCTGGCCACCACATCAAACTGCGGGCTATACTCTTCATTTTAACTATTCCTAAATGCCCTACATGCAACTCCTTTAATAAATCGCCCCGTAAACTACTCGGTATTACTAGCCTATAACCCCATATTAAACAACCCATATCTATATACAATTCGCTGCGCCGGATAAAATATGGTTTCAGCTCCTCCTCTGACACCGCTTTTGGCCAACCTGTCTGTACATACATAACGACTTTCTTTAGCACCAGGTCACGCTCAATACCTTGCTGTATCATTTTTCTATCTATGGGCAAAAAGTTTTGTACAAAATTAAGGTATGTGCTCTCTTTTACGTTCTTGCTAGCGCTCGCAACGGGTAAACGAGATAAGGCATCCGCCGCGTTATGCGCACTGCGAACGTATTCAATCTCAAAGTGATACCCCGCTAAAAGCACTGCCCAGCGCTGCATTCGACTGGCAGCCATTACAGGAATTCCGGTTTTATCCCCAAAAATACTGACCAATGGCTTGTGATCCGTTCTTAATTTAAATTTTCTTCCGTATAAGTACTGGTGAAACTTCCTCACCCCATAAATAATGGACAAAGCTTCTCGTTCGATCTGCGAGTACGACTTCTCTGCAGTGTTCAGGGTACGAGACGCGTAGGCGATCGGCCTCTCCCCTTCTGGCGTAAGATGAGAAATCACCGCACCCACGCCGACGCTACTTGCATCGGTTGTTAACACAAGGGCTAAATCGGGGGAATAATGCGCTAACACTTCACTCGACACTAAAGCCTTTTTCACCTTGTCAAACGCCTGCTGACGTTCAGGCGTCCAAACGTACTTAACGTCCTTTTTAAGTAAGTTATATAAAGGTTCCAATATCGTGCTAACATTTCTTATAAATTTCCCATAATACATTATGAGACCTAAAAAAGATCTTAATTCCGCCACGTTCTTTGGAATCGGTGCCTTCCTGATAGCCTCAATTTTATCAGGGCAGGTGTGCACTCCCTTACTACTAACCACAAAACCAAGATAAGTTACTGATTCTGCGAAGAAATTACATTTTTCCTTCCTAATTTTTAAACCATAAGTTTTCAGTCGCTTAAATACTTCGTGTAGTGTTTTCAAATGTACCTCGTCCGTAGGGCCCGTTATAATTAAATCGTCTAAAAACACACCTACTTGGGGTAGATCCGCAAACAACTGTTCTAATTTCCGTTGGAAGATACCCGGGCTTGAAGATAATCCATATATTAATCTATTGTACATAAAAAGTCCCTTATGTGTATTAATCACCGTATACTTTTTTGATTCATCTAACTCGAATTGAGCATACGCCTGTGACAAATCTAGCTTAGTAAACCTATTGCCCCCGTGTAACTTCGCTAGTAGGTCCTCCACCCGTGGTAAGGGAAAACGATCCACCTCTAAGCATTTATTAAGTGTCAACTTAAAATCTCCACATACCCGTATCGTACCATCTTTTTTCATCACCGGGACTATGGGCGTCGCCCACTCGGAAGTGGAGACAGGAGTGATCACGCCGTCGCGCACCAGCTGGTCCAGCGCGCGCTCCACCGGCTCGCGCAGCGCGTACGCCAGCGGCCGCGCGCGCAGGTACACGGGCCGTGCGCCGTCCTTCAAACGAAATCCCACCGTTCCGCCGGTGAACTTTCCCAACCCGTCGGCGAACACTTCACAATATCTGGAACTGAATTCGTTTAAGTCAAATGCCTGCTTGATGCTTTGAGTGTTATGACACGATACAGGTGGTAAGTCAATCCCTAGCTCCTCGATCCATTGACGGCCTAGAAGATTTGTTTTCCCTTGATCGACAATATATAAATCTAGTTTTTTACATTTATTTTTATATCGAACAACTGGTGTCATCATACCTATAGGTTTGACTTTTTCCCCTGTATAATATCGCAAACTAATGTCGCTTTCTTCTAACTGATACTGTGATAAATATTTCAAGTAACAATCCTTACTAACACAAGCAATAGCGCTCCCTGTATCTATCTCCATAGCTAACTCTGCGCTGTTTACTTGTAAAAAGATGACGTATGGTCCAAACTTCGTACTATTCTTTGATAAATTAAGAACATTTACCTCGTCACTCTCATAATCGTCATGGTAAGTGCATTCCTGTTCCTCTAATAGGTTATGAAACGCCGCCGCTCTCTGCTGTAGATTTGGGCACATCTTCTTTAAATGTCCTTCCCGATTACATACACGACAGACGTACCGACTAAACCTGCACGTACTGGCATCATGACCTGCTCCGCAAACTGTACACACAGTTTTTTGTTCGGTCTTCGTATCGTTCCTATCACCATTGCTCCGCCCGTTTCCGCTTCCCGCTCTGCTCGCTTGCCTTGCACCACCGCTGCTCGAGTATCGGCCGCGGCCCGAGCGTGTGACGTCACCTTGGCCGCCAGCTGATTCCCGCCTATTCTGCTTCACTGCTATCTTATTTACGGAAGTTGATGTTGATGGCGTTAAGTCGTCACCCTTATTGGTACGATCCTCTACTAACGCTGCATTAGTTTCGGCTGATTCCATGGCTACCGCGATCTGACATGCCTTCTGAAAGCCTATATCATCTGGTTCCGTAAACAATCTCTGACGTATGTTTTCGTTGACTATACCGCAAATAAATTGGTCACGTAAGTTCTCATTTAAGTTACTCGCTGTAAACTTACAGTTTTTTGTTAGCTTTTTAAGTTCCGCCACATATTCTGCCACACTTTCACCTTTCTTTTGAATTCTCTGACGAAACTTGAACCTTTCAGCTAATAAACTCGGTCTTGGTTGTAGATGACTTTTCATAATGGCTACAAGGTCATCGTAGTCTTTCGCTGACGGTTTATCTGGCGTGCATAAGTTTACCATTAGATCGTATGCCTCGCTTCCGATTATTGTGATCAAGGTTGCTACTTTTAGCTCCTTCTTCACCTCATTCACCATGAAATACTGCTCCAACCGATCTATGTACTGGTCCCAACTGTCCTTTGCTACGTCGAACGGCCCGATCTTTCCGATCGTCATTTTCACAATTTACTGATGAAACTGGTCGTATAAAACAATAGCACACGTTCCGGTAAGTCACTACTCGTCGCCAATGTTAAATATCTAGGTTGCGGTGGTTACTTCCTGGGCTTCTAGGTAAAACAATGAAATACGTCTTGACACGACTGCGTTTAATGGAAGACAAAAGTTCCTACCGACATACAAAATAATGAAGGACAAGAATTACTACCCTCATACATCACAAATTTGAGAAGCAATTTGCACATGTAGTTATTAATTAATTACCTTAGACAACAAAAAAGCGGTGATAGCCCTGTTGGTAATGTAATGAGCCAGACTTCTAATTGGAAGGTTGCGAGTTAAATCCTGGTGCGGGCCGGTACCACTAAATTCGTTTTTTTGGATTTTTTATTAATTATTACTGCTGAACGGTGAAGGAAAACATCGTGATGAAACCCGCACGTCTAAGAAAATTCATTTTCGATAGACGAGCGGTCCACCAACCCCATACCCGCATTGGGCCAGCGCGGTGGACTACTTACAGCCTCCGTGTTTCGGAGGGAGGCCCGTGCCTCTCGGTAGGGACGTTTAAGGACTGATAAAAAAAAAAACAACAACAAAAAGTAGCAGAAAAAGGACCAATTTACGTAAGTATATTGCTTATGTTATGCAATATACGAGACTAGAGGAGGCCCGGGACTTCGTTCCCGTCCTCATTCCTTGCCTACGATATAAAAGGATCTTCCGTGCCGGATTTCAGCTTTCTAGGGCCAAGGGTTTGGGCTGAGCATTGATGAGTCAGTAAGTCAGGACCTTTAATTTTATATAAAGACTAGCTTTCCGCCCGCGCCTCCGCCCGCGCCTCCGCCCGCGTGGACTACAGTTTATATCGTGCCCATCTGTGGGATAAAATGTAGCTTATGGCTCTAATCTATCTCTGTACCAAATTTCATCAAAATCGGTTCAGTAGTTTAGGCGTGAAAGACGGACAGACAGACATAGTTACTTTCGCATTTATAATATTATAGTATGGATTTACGTATAGCTCAATCACTCATTAGAGGCCTAGACAAATCACATTTTGTTTATACTAAGACCAACAGTTCTAAAATGTTTGAGATTGACATAAACTGACCACATGACTTTTCCTGCCATTCGTCCCAGTCTGAACTCTTAAACGGGAGCAAAAAAGCAAAATGTGCCAAGCTTCCATCTCTTCCCAGGCACACTGTAGATGGTTGTGCGGTACAGAAGATGAAAGGCTGACCTTTGCTTCTTAAACTCTTAAGATGCTCTGCCTATACCTGAGAATATCTAAAGCGTGTCTTGATTTTAAAAAACAATTCTTAATAAACACTGCATTTTGAACGGAAAGTCGTCTCCGAGTCGCATACCGCGGGCCGGCGCAGGCGCACACGTCAAAACAAAACGCAAATCGTGTTGCTCAGCGAATCGCAAGGCGGAATCGAACGCATCGAGGGCAGCTGGGACCGGTCGCGCCTACTACCGTGACATGCGGGGCACGGGCGAAGGGGGGACTCAGGGGGAAGGGAGGGGTTACAGGGGCGCGGGGCGGGAAATAGGTCGCCGCAGCCGAATTCCGCTGGTTGACATTTCTTAGGAAAACCAATCCTTTTGAGAACGCAGTTTGTAATGGACCTCTTAAAGGGTGCTGATATATCTTGACACGAAGTGATTACAGTTTATCTTTTCTTCTTGTGGTGGTTCAGGAATACCACATGAGCGTCAGGGGACTCAATGGCGCGTTTCGTCAAATCTAATAGAAATTAAATCTCTTTTCTAATTCTCCCGCATGAAAATTTAACCTTTCGTTTAGGAGGTACGATGCCACAGACAGACACACAAGATCTACAGATACACGTTAAACTTATAACACCCTTCTTTTTTACGTCAGGTATTAACAATAAAGGGTCTTAATAACCGGGTTTTAAGCCGTGTGAGTCCCCGGCAGAGTAGAATAGCACCACCATCTTTCTTACCGAGGTGTCGTACAAGGCGACTAAGGTAAATGTGCAAGCAAGTTCATCTGCACACAGAGAAGGAAAACTCTGCAATTATATCAAAACTCTCGCCAACCCGTCTGCCAAGCGTGGTGAGTATGGCATTTACAACTCATGTTATTGAGGGAGGCCCGCGTGCCCCAGCAGTGGGGACGTATAGGTACCTATGGGCTGATGAAGTATGAAGAAGAATAAGAATAACCGGGTTTGGCCCGTTAAGGAAATAAGAAAAGCTTAATTTTTTTCAAGTATTACGTAAGCACTAATAGGGGGGCGGGGGCGTCTTCGCTTTGCTTATTTTTGATGACATGGAGGGTAGGGGGGGTCTAGATGGTGATTACGTCAGCATGAATTATTTATTTTTTGACACAAATGGCAACCCACACATTGTCTATGCTTGAAAACGAAGCGCATTTTCGGGGATTCGCACAAACTGCATATACCAATGTTTACGTAAGCATGGGAGGGGGGGAGTAAGAGCTTTGCTTACTTTTGCTGACTTGAACGGCCCCTAAGAAAGAGCATCCCTCGTGTGTCTTGTCTGTTCTTCTCGGGGGGAGACTTCTGAACAGATAGACTTAAAAAACAAATGTTATTGACTTACATTTAATGTAAGTTTAATGTTTGGTTAATAAAGATATTTTAAATTGAATTGTATTCAAACGTAACAATACAAGAAATCAGTGAAAAGTTATACTGGAAAACATTTTCTACAGAAAACAGAATCAGATTTTTCTCAGTATTACACTACCTTTCCAACTTTATTTGTTAAACTAAAACAATCCAAGAGCGATCCATTCGCCTAAGAAGGCCAAATTGAGAATGTGAACGTAAAAAATATCCTTCATAAGGTGTCTAGTCGACCAAACCGGTCGAAACCGACACGTTACGTTTAAATAGACGGCGGCTTTCCGGTGCCAAAATTAAAACAACTCTATCGAGCCATTTGTGCCTTGATATGGCAAAAAAAACGTGGCTGAAAATAAGAAGGGTTTGAGACTCAATGTCGTGGGTTCAGTAGTACCAAAAAGAAAAAACCATATGGGGTTACTTTAAATCAGTCAGAGAGAAACTTTAGGAGGTGATCCTACCCATGAAACAACAAATTATCACAAGGAACATATACAGGGCTTTAGGTATCTCTCTTTCAACCTCTCGGGTGATTAATCCATGAAACTGAACAACTTTTCCAAAGAACATAGGTCAAAACACGAAAAAAATTTTGAGTTCCCATAAACTTCATCAGCATATACCTAGTGCATTTTGTATGGGAGATCAAAATTTTGATACCTAAAGCCCTGTAAGTATGTTTTTTTTTTATTTCGACTTCCCATACAATTGCAAATCAGCTTATCGCAGTATCAAGTATGCTGAGTTCTGTGTCCTATTTGCTTCTACAATCTACGTCACACATTTCGCTAACCTTTTTTTTAATTGTATAAGAACATTGTACAATGTTACAAACTGTTAAGAAGCAATAAAGTTTATCTATCTATCTATCGCACAAGTTGTGGAGAGGCGACAAAACTTTTTAATATTTCGATCTGTTTCTTGGAGCAAGTTGTTCAGTTTTGTGGGCTGATTCACATCCTCCCAATGTACTTTAAAAAAAATCATCTAGGTACACTGATATTATAGAGGAAAGACTTGTGTGTTTGTAACAAATAAACTCAAAAACGATTGAACGGATTTCAAAAATTCGTTCACCATTATGATGCTAGTATCACAGGCTAAATCATTGTCCTGAATACCCACGGCACGGGAACGAAGTCCCGAGCGGAAAGCTAGTCTATACTAATATTATAAAGAGGAAAGATTTGATTGTTTGTTTGCATTGAATAGGCTCCGAAACTACTGGACCGATTTGAAAAATTCTTTCACCATTAGAAAGCTACATTATCCCCGATGGACATAGGCTACATAATTTTCCCAAATTCCCACGGGAACGAAGTCCCGGGCGAAATGCTAGTGTTTTATAAAATGGAGAACAGTTTTACAATTCAAAGCAACAAGGAATCAAATATTTAATTTTTATTCGTGACATAATTTCGCAAAACGAAACACCTATACTAATAAAATACTTTACATATAATATTCATGTTCAAAGGAATTTGAATTGATGTCTTAATAACTTTTTGTCAAAAAATACCAATAATGATAAATCGTTATTTAGTCTGCCATGGAAGTTCAGTTGTCATCTTTAAATACGGAACCCTAAAATCCACTCCGGAAATAACAAGGTTCTGCGATCATACTGGATCAAGTTTTATGCATTTATCACTAAACTCATTATAAAAATTATTAATTTAGTATTATTAAACGTTTACCCGCGTGTGGGATATTCACAACTAATTTAATAGGTTTCTTTGCTCCCAACCCGTGGTCCACCTCATTTGTTTACCTAGGTGGACTATGGGCAATATTTTTTCCATTGGTTCACCTCAAATACACTGGGCGTCAAAAATAAGTAGTACACTTTTCAAATTGCAATTACTCCTAAACTATAGTAGTTACACTTATGAAATAAAAAGCAGTTTATAGTAAACTTAACGAAGTTTATTAAAGTTATATTTTATTTGGCATGAATAAAGTTTCAAACTTAAAATTAAGATAAATACTAAAAAGTATCAATTTTTAACGATAAGTCAACCACTTAATTTTCACGTTTTGGAACTTTTTCACAATTTAATAACTTGTGTTGCCGCCTCGGGCTCTAATTACAGCTTGGATCCGGTTTGGCATGCTGAACACTAAGTTTCGGAGGCGGTGTTGGGGAATATTTTCCCATTCTTCTATCAGCGCATGTTTTAGAGCCCTGAGTGTGGCAGGAGGTGGACTGCGCCTTCTGACTAGCCTCCCAAGCTCATCCCAGGCGTGTTCAATCGGGTTGAGATCTGGGCTTCTCGATGGCCAAGCCATCAAGTTGATGCCAACCTCCTGAATGTACTCTTGTACGTGGTGAGCAGTGTGTGGCCGGGCGTTATCATGCATTAGGATGGCTCCATCACCCATATTTATTAAATATGGCCCTGCATACTCGTTGAGGATCTCCGAGGCATATCTTTCACCAGTCAAAGTCCCATTTTCTATTACCACAAGCTCTGTGCGACTCTCTGAAGAGATACCAGCCCATACGTGTACAGAGCCCCCGCCATATTGGACTCTTTCCGAGATACAAGCTTGAATGTATCGCTCACCGGGTCGTCTGTAGACTCTCCGCCGTCCATCTGAAGTGTATAAAGAGAATCGAGACTCATCTGTGAATAAAACTCTAGCCCATTCTTCTTCGCCCCATTGTACGTGTTGACGGGCGTAGCGTAGTCTTGCTACGCGATGCTCTGTCTCAAGTTTGGGGCCATTTGCTGGTCTTAGAGGCTTCAGGTTAGCTTCAGCAAGTCTTCTTCTCACTGTACTCTCACTGATGTAGTCTGTTCGGGTCCGAAGAAGCTGTTGCTGAACCTCAACTGCATTAAGGTGTCGATTTCTTAACACAGTGGAAACAATAAAGCGATCTTCTCGGGTACTTGTGCACCTGGGTCTGCCATTACCTCGTCTCCTTAGATGGTTTCCAGTCTCTTCGTACCTTTGCTTTACTCGCTGAACCGTTCTTAAAGTTACACCCACCCTCCTTGCAGTACGACGCATACTGATGCCCACTTCGAGAAAAGCTAAGATTCTTGCACATTCTTCTGGTGAAAGAGGCATGATTAGTCAAATTTACTCTCTGAAGATACCTATGCTTTTCAATTACAATTGCTTTATCAGCAGCGAATGTGTCAAACACAAAAATCCTAAGTAAGACAACACCTTTCAACAGTTTAAAAAAAGTGTTTTTATTTATTCGTTTTTTTTAAAGTCAAGCATTATAAGTTCTTATAATGCATGAAGTTTTTATTGAATAAGATTAAATTTTCTTTTTAACCTTTTTTGTTTCAAAGGTCTAAGTTTTATAGTTTGGGAGAAATCGCAATTTTAAAACTGTACTACTTATTTTTGACGCCCAGTGTAGTTTACTTCGAAAAGTGTTATGAGACTATAGTTCTCCGTACGAGACACAGATGGCGCTAACCCACATGCATGACGCGACGACGTAATGTGCTTAGTAAGGGGATGAGAAATTTCGCTGCTTAACTTGAAGGCACGACAGCTCAGTTGGTTAGAGCACCAGGAAATCTAATCCTGGGGTCGTGAGTTCTAGTCACAATTGCGCCGAACATTTTTTATTGAAATTCTTTTAAAATGCAAGAAAATACAAGAACCAGTCCAAAACGTCCAGTGCTACTTTGCACCAAAACTGATTTTGGAAAAGAGTGCAATAAACCAAAAAAAATGACTGTCCACTTACTGTATTAAATCAATACAGAAACTTCTCGATGCCAACATTAGAAATAAAGAAAATACACACACAATACTTACAAGGTGAATTAAAATAATTAAAAATAAAAGTGCCGAAATGAGTGGTTTTAATTTGCAAAAGTTTTGACCTTAGCACAAGAATTTAAAAAAAAAAACCTTTGTCAGTGACTTGCATGAAACATCAATTGTTTTAATAAAATCAAAACAAATTGAAACTCGTTCGTTAATGCAATCCGACGTCCTTGAAGACGATCAATCCTACAATTGACGACTCATCATTACCCAAACAAAAGTATGTAAGTATAAAAATAAAGAATCAAGACTGAGTCATTATTAACCATTTCACAACCTTCTGTGTCCATGACTAATACTGGAGACCCAAAAAACATGTCTGCCGAAAGTATGACGAGAAAAAGAATTTGGTTTTGGTGACTCAAACGAAGTAGACCTTAGCCGAGATCGGTAGGCGTTTACAACAAAAAACAGGTGATCCGCGTTCAGGTGCGTAACTTGTACCACAGAATAAATAATAGTATGTACATAGAATTTCGCTGGCCATACAACGTGGTAACGTGGCCAATCATGAGGAGTAGCTTCGGGGGCTACTTGGCTAGGTATTTTAGTTTTCTTAGCTAGTCCATTCCATAGAGATGATTGCTCAATGGACTGGTATTGTGATTCCCCAAGGATTTTGGAGGAGAGAGGGAACACCTTGGTCCTGTCCTGACTGACTGGTCACCCAAAAACCTTTTGATAAAGGGTTAAGTAATGTTCAAAGTCATCCCTATCTACTATTTTGTTAAGGAGAACCTGACTGAAACATTGAGACACAGTATAGACTTCCAAATAAACACAAGGAAAAACAAAATACCCGACTGCACACTAAAAAATATTATTATGTCTTTATCCCGTGGGACTTTTAGGATAAAATGTATCCTATGACACTCCCGTAATCAAGACAAATCTAACGATACCTCATACATCAAAATCCATCAAGCCGTTTAGGCTACAGGAGGTCACAAAGGAAAAGACATACATACATACTTACATACACTCGAAAAACATTACCCTCCTTCTTTGGCAGTCGGGTAAAAAAAATAGGTACATCCTATTTAGATTTCATTTCTCTTGCGTTTTGATTTGGACTTACGTCCTTTTAGATTCAAGATCATGTATGAACGTCAATTCAATGCAAAATAAATGCAACCTTCGAATCATATTATTAAGGTTATGTTTTTCTTGGCAATCAACTGTAATGAGGGTAAAGTCTCATTGCTTATGCTAGGCAGCAGGAAAATTTAGTAAAAATTAGAAACTAACATCTTCAGCGTTTAATGACTCAAAATCAAGCACAAATCTAACTATTAAATGGCGGCGCCAAGACCTGTTCCCGACGAACCAAATGACTCACGCTGTAATGGCTTCACAGAATTGAATTTCGAGTTTGAATTTCGAACGCAGACAGAACCGTTGCGAAACTTGGGGCCCGAGAAAGGCTCTGCGACAAAATTAAATTATATCCTCGATTGGTCAACCCTGGGACATGTAGGTAGTCAGATTTTTAAACTGAAGGGTTTGTTGTGTGGAAATTCAGTTCTTGCTCAGTGCTCGTAGAATATTGGTTGTCGCTGATTTCAACCGATCAGTGGGTTAAGCAACGTACACAGAGGCAGGGAACCTGTTGGGTGACCAAAGTGGCAATTTATCCCGAGGTATAAGAGCACGTTAAGCAGTCGGTCCCGGCTGTTGTAGATTGACTGCAGTTGTTAAACCAAGTCAGAGGCCATTTAACGGTTTGAAAACTCTGACACCAGGGTTAGTCAAGTTCGCCACACATTTGACTATACCTACACGATAAGAGGAAATTCAATTCTTGGAAAAATGGCGACCACAATCGTGATTTTGCCATTGCCAGAGTATTGGCGAAGTCGCCAATATCAAGTAAAGGAACCCTTAAAGGGTTGTAATTAATAGGTCAGATCAGTCGTTGATCAGCAGGTGCACCGTAAGCAGGTGACGATAACTATTTTGTAGCACTAAGACATCATGACCTATTGTGTGGTATCCCACTGGCCATTATCCTATCCTAATTGTAATGATACAGCCCTGTTTCTGCTTAATTTAAGACCGAAAATCAAAATAAACTATTAACACATTTTTTACATATTTTCAAGCTCACTTTTTTCGTTTTCAAAGTTCAAAATATCTTTCCTTTATACAAAATACTTTCAAAGTTAACCCTCAAATTGTAAGGCTGCCCTCGCGCCGACGAAATTAGGTAGGTAGGTACATTGATTACTGGCCGCAAAGGTCGGAGAAAGTCGACTCAGACAAAGAAAGTCGAAAGATTCGTCCTTTCGATACGCAGATCCTTATGAACAAAAGAGGGCATAAACGTTTTAAAGAGTAACAAAAGACTGTATGCATATTCCTTTGTTCCTGCATTTAAAATCTACCGTAGGTAGGTATGTTTGATTAAAGCTAGTCCGATTTTAATTTTAACAGGTTATTTATATTTTCAAAAATGTTCCTTGGGGAAGTTGTTCAGCATCATGGACTGAATAATCACCCGAGAAGTTGAAAGAGAGATACCTAAAGCCCTGTATAAAGTGTAAAATTAGCAGTATATCCATTGTAGAGGCACAAAATAGAAGCCTTGCTTAGTTTAGGCTTGGATGGTGAAACGAGAGTTGCCCCCAATAAAAAAATTCTTGTACTGTACAATTCCGAGCTATGATGAGATGAGCGAAAATGTTTTTCTTTGTTCAAATACTAACATCGGACGGTTAGGTAACAGACAGATGTGAATTTATGAATGAAAGAAAGAAACCATAAAGTTTACATATTCTTTGATCCAGAATTTCTCCTAATGATACTGGTGGTATTAAATGGGCCGACGATCTGTTAAGACGTTAATGTATACGGATCCCTCGTCACACGAATCCGACTCACACTTGACTAGTTTATTTAATCAAAATTGCTACAAGTTCACTAGTTTTGAATATATTATAACAACGCGTTCTTACCACGATTTAACCGCGAGAATCTTGAAACAATTTATTACCTACAAGCTAGAAGTTGCGAGAATCTTGAAATAATTTATTACCTACAAGCTAGAAGTCCACAAGAAGTTACAAAAACGAAATTCTGCAAAAACCCCACTGTGAATGGCGCAGTCCTGCGGTTGTTTTGCGTAAACGCAGGTACACTAGGAATCTAGGTTAGGTTACCAATCCAACTAGACAACTTTCCAAAATTAAGGACTTGGAACTGAAGTTACCTTAAAATGTTATCTTCAACAGTCTCACTCACTTTTGAGTTGACTCACTTTTTTGTTGACTCACTTTTTCGCTGACTAATCAATATCGATCCGAATACCTACTACCGAAAATAATTAGTTAATGTACGATTACATTGCTGCATTTGGTTTACACTTGTAGTTAAAATTACTTTTTGCAGAATCAGTCCCTATCTATTTCGACGCGTCAGTATCCATGGTAATTTAAATTAGATTTAAATCAGTTAGGAAAACTTTAGGGGATTAAACAGACCCATGAAACTAAACAACTTTTCCCTATATGAAATTCTTAAAAAAAATGTTGACTTTCTATTATACAAAGGCAACCGCACAAGTTGTCTGAAGAAGCGTAAATATTTTTTCATGTTTTTTTTATTTTTTATTATAAGATGGGTTAACTCTTGACCTCAATCTTGACCATAAAGGTCAAAGATGAAGTCGACGATGGAGCGAGTTAACCCAGAAAATGCCTATAAAGGCACTGGTACTCCCACGCACCGACGGACGGAGCACAGCAAGCTGTTTGGCGTTGGACTTCGGCAGGAGGGTGGTCGCAAACAAGACGGCCCTTTACAGAGCCTACCACACCGCATGAGACCAAAGGACGACATCTCAGATTCAGAAAAACATGAAGTGTCGTTGCCTGGGATGGATTACTAGGAGGCGGGTTTCATTTGTGTTTCCTTAGTATAGCCTCTTACGACACCCACGGAAAGAGATGTTATTCTCAACCGACATGGCAAGAGTTTCGACCTATATTCTTTGGTGAACTTTTTTCAGTTTAATAGGCTGATTCACATCCTTAATTTTGGCTAACTAATTTTAAAGCACCCAATATGGACTGCCTCCATCCAGGTAAGGCTATCTTTTTTAATTCTTAGGCCCCAGCATTTTGTACGGCAAGGACTTACAACATCTTAGTTACATTGCCAAAATGTCCTTTATGTCACGTTTTTGAATGTGCAAGTCGAGTTTCAAGTGTAACACGGGTCACGATTAAGTTGTATCTGCTTTGAATTTAATAAATAAACTTATTACGCCAGCTATAATACATTGGGGCAGGCAGATCTTACTATTGATTACATGACGGGGCACTTATTTATGTGAAAATCAGGTGTTTGTTCTCGGGTCATGGATGTTCGTGTCTGTTTTTGTATTGTATATGTTCCGAGGGACCCACAATAGGATTCCGGAACGTAAGGTATAAGCCTTTGAGTGAGTATCGTTAAAAAATATACAGGGCTTCTTAGATCATATAATAATATATGATCAAAGCAGGGCTTTAGGTATCTCTCTTTCAACCTCTCGGGTGGTTAATCAGTCCATGAAACTAAACAATTCCCCAAGGAACATAGGTCAAAATACGAAAAAAAATTTGATCTCCCATACAAAATGCGCTATATGCTGATGAAAGTATGGGAACTTAATTTTTGTTCCTTTTTTTTCCCTATGTTCCTTAGGAAAGTTGTTCAGTTTCATGGACTGATTGATTAACCACCCAAAAGGTTGAAAAAGAGATACCTAAAGCCCTGTATATAGGTATGTATATGCAAAGCCATACCTCTTCATACTGCAAGATTTCGACGCAATCGATATCAATTTTTTACTTACGTTGCTTCTGCACAATGTGATTTTAACAATTTTTAACTGAAAATGTTTAGGGCCCCCGAAGTAAAAACAAATTTCTGTCCGTCTATCTGCCTGTTCTTGTTTTACGCTTCTCTATAAGTATAATTTTTAAAACTATATAAAAGTGCAGAAGCCTTCAGTAGTGTGGCCATGCATCCTGCCTTTTACCTCAGCCTTTTACTTTTAGTGTTGCAACACTCAGCGTGACGGTGGCGGATGGTGTTGCCATCGTTACCCACTTGCCAACGTGCGGTTAATGATTGCCAAGAATGACAACTCATTAGAAGTAGCATTATGAAAATGTGTCTACGCAAAAGTTTAACGAAGCATCTGTATTCAAGATCGGGGACAAGTGAAGTACGGTAGGGGAGTTTCTTATCTACTGGTGGAATTTAATTTTTTAACCCTCGACAAAAAAGAGTAGTGTTATAAGATTGACGTTTCTGTAGCATAAATGTAAATAATGTATGGTACCTACTAAGAAAGACACAAAATGTGCCCTGTACGAGTATGCAGTAGAACAACTTCTATCCTACACGATGATTTTCATCAGGAAATGAGGCAGGTCATACGCAGTAGAATATTAAAAATATTGTTCAAGAATTTCATGATTATTTTCACATTATTATTTATTTATATCTTTAGTACCATATTTCGATGTGATTGCGACCAGATTAACTTGGAGAGTTGCTGGCTTCGGTTGGCTTGTAAAACGTCCAACTTCCAAGCATTAATAAAGATTTACCATAATACGGGCATAAACATAACGGTAGCGAAGCAATAGATCGGATTAGATTGCGCTGGAGCATGGTCCGCGACAGAGATATTATAAGAACGCTGCTTTCCACGGAGATAGGTTTTCTTCTGTCGAGTTGAATTTTATTCAATCTCACGTAGGGGAGAGGGTCTCATGTAATTTATAAAAAATAATATACCTAAATGCCCATTTAATGCCAAAAAAGGGTAGAATTTCGAGAAAACTGAGGATACAAAATTAATTAAAACATATTTTGTGGTAGTTACTCGTTACGGTTCTCGTGAACTGAATTAAAATTTTACTTTGAGTAGTTTGTTCGATTATTACTATTTATTACTAATCTAAAAATAATGAGGCAAATAATGTTTGTTTTTTTGAATCCCATGCCATCAAGCCCACATCAACTTAAAAAACGAATTTTTTTTAAGTTGAGGGATCTTTATCGAGCTAAATCTCACGACCGACAGCTCAAAAGGGATGGGAGGGTCGAAAAATCGCCCTCACTGTGCAGATTATGGTCTAACTTTTTCAGTGAGCCGAAATCTACAAAGAAGTATACTTCTTTGCGGATTTCCGTGATGTTCTTACATCTGTCTGGCAGGGAGCCTAAGTAATACGAAATCTGTGCCTGTTTTGCTTCCTTGCTGTTGCATTTTAGCTAATGTAACTTTAATTCATTATATCAGCCGCAAGACGCCCACTGCTGGACACAGGCTAACCCAAGAATCTCCACATAACGTACTAGGCGAACCGAATATCAAAGCCGAATTGACCAAATAATTGGACTGGCGACTAACCTAACTGACGACGGACCAAACGGGCACAGTTCCTACCAGAAATCAGGTCGCTCCGCGAAGCCTGCAAATGCCCGAGGAGGATTCTGAGCTTCTGGTCGGTGCTGCGGTGGCTGGAATAGCCACTGACCCAACGCGCATTATGGGCCACCTTGGAGCCTAAATAGGTACGGAATGAGAGCCACTTTCAACTAACCGACGTTATATTTATAATTCGTCAATTTACAAATCGTATCGGCATTTTACTTCACATTTATCCCAATGATATCTTTCGTAAAGTAGATTCTAACTATGTCACAGCACTGTGTACCGCTAGGGTCAAAGAGATGTGCTCTAAAACGCAAATCATAGATTATTATGGTGATAAAAACATAACGTGATCATGGAAGCGAGAAGAACTGTTTGCGGTGTTAATTTGATGACAAACTACGACCTAGCTTATGGCTACCTAACCTAGGATTAGAAGCGGTGTTAGTAAGTAAGTACCTAGATTCGGTGTTAATTTAGACAAGACATTTATTTGTCATAAAAAAGATTTTTTTTTTATATCCCTGTATGTTAGGGTGACAGACGGGTGGCAGGTATTCCATTCGTCTTTCATTCTTTGTCTATAGTTTTTATATACATATTTTGATCGTTTGTTTGTTTGCATTGAATAGGCTCCGAAACTTCTGGACCGATTTGAAAAATTCTTTCACCATTAGAAAGCTATTTATACGAAGAATATGTGAGACATTTTTTTTAAGCTACGTTATCCCCGATGGACATAGGCTATACATGATTTTCCCCAATTTCCACGGGAACGAGGTCCCGGGCGGAATGCTAGTCAAATATAAACTGGATGACTTCGTCTTTTTGGGCCATCCTCCCGATGTGTGTCAGATCTTACATCCAAGAAATTGGACAAAGATCTTGGATGGGTGGACTTATCCCTTAGGCAAGAAG
Organism: Aproaerema taeniolella; assembly: GCA_949987775.1. Lineage (NCBI taxonomy): Eukaryota > Metazoa > Arthropoda > Insecta > Lepidoptera > Gelechiidae > Aproaerema > Aproaerema taeniolella. The sequence goes on from OX465248.1 coordinate 4,607,699, forward strand.
CCTTTTTAAACGAAATCTTCTTAAAATTACTGTATTTTAACGACACCACAGATATCTATCAGAAGGCAAGATCTTGCGAAGGGCTTTGTTTGATAAACCGAGAAAGAATAGTGTGGCATCATTGAGGGGAACAAGTAGGTACCAAGTCTAGGACTAGGTACCTACCTACTTCAGTTCTTTCTTTCCTCTATCGACACACTTGCCTCATAATTATTAGTTTAAAAACGTGTTTGCGACCCGCGAGGGGCCAGTGGCAATAGACAAAGCGGTTATAGACGAGCAAGGTAAAGGTCCCTGCTCCCGGGTGGGGGGGGGGCGGGCAGACGCGCGCTGAGTCACACGGCCGCGCGCTTCCGCCTGTATGATAGCAAGGTCACCGGCCGCGCACACACACACACGCACGCACACAAACAACCGGGAAAGTAGTGAGAGTACGCTCGTGCACAGTTTGTTTACTTTTTGAAAGAAATGAGAAAAAAAGACAGCCATAGAATACTAGCTTTCCGCCCGCGGCTCCGCCCGCGTCCTAATTTTTTTTTTAATAAAAAGTATCCTATAAACCTCACGGAGCCCGAGACCTTTCCAACGAATGCAAAACCGTAGAAATCGGTTCGTGCGTTCTGGAGTTATAGCGTCAGGAAGGAAAACCCGACTTATTTTTATATAGTAGAAGATATGGTTAATCTTAGATGAACGTACGAATATGCTGGCGTTAATTATGTGTCAATTTAACTATAAAAGTTGCTTGTGTTGTTAGGTATACCTATTGCCCAAATATCTACCCATACCATTGCCCTAATATCTACCCACACCTAATCACTGGGAGATGGAAAGTGAGCCAGTTAACTTTTTTAGGGTCCGAGTCGCTGTATTACAAAAATAAAAGATATCTAAACAAAGTAAAGCATAAGTAAGTATTCTATAACTATAACCTTCACAATTAGGTATTTGAAAATTATAGCACAAGAAAACTCATCAAAACTACTACGACACAAAAAACACATGTTCATATTCATACAGAGTAGGTACAGTCGAAGACAGAACTGTGTATTACATTACATTACAGTTGAGTTGCGAGAAAATGCTGCTGTGTTATTAATCTTATTTTATATGTTTATGTACATACACCAGTGACATAAGTTTATCCCTTTCAATAACTGTTAGTGTCGTCTACACTATAACATATGCTAAAGTCTCTTCCACCTGATAATTGATACCAATTTTACAATCCAAAAAAAAAGAATTACTTAACGAAAATCTACAGAAAAAAAAACTTTACTCGAGATAAAAAATTAGGACCCCAGTCACGTGAAAACAGACGAAGAGATTGTGGAAAGAAATAACCGTTTCAATTTTCTTAATTTTTCTGCAAGGTTTCTTTTAAGTATTAGCATTTGTCAATGTTATATAAAACAGAGAACAGTTTTCTCAATTCAAAGTAGTCAGAAATAAAAGATTCAACAGAACTAGCAGATAATAATCTGCAGTCAATAGCACGGCCAACGAGCGGTAACTGTAAAGCGAATAGCTAATTAATCTACTGGTTCACCGATAAATCAATTCCATCCGCTTAGAACAAACAATGAGTCTATAAAGGGCCCGTCGTCTTAAGCCTCAGGGTATTAAGATTTAGGTCCTTTACCTACGTATTAATGGCAGATCATTTTTGATCTACGAAATACGAATTAAATTCTGGGCCGAATATGTAAGTTATAAAACCAATTAAACCTCAAATGGAACTAAGCAAACATGTGGCTAGGATAACGAAAGAACTATGGGCACAAAAAACCACATTATTTTTAGCCCATAGCTAAAGAGTTTCCCAACGACATAAAAAGGCGAGGTCGCCCAAGGAAACGATGGCTCAACGAACTTAACCACTTTACCATCATCTGCAAAATGGATAAAGGAAAGAAAGGCCCTGTAGTACTTTTTTTCTGAATCATGTAAAATAAGTAACTTCTGTTCTCAGAAAGACCACAACTTAAGTTCACCAAATTCGTCTCTGTTTATTCGGCTCCTATTTCGACATCTATTTTGCAATTAAACAACATTAGTTGTCGGGAACGGCCGTGTTAGATAAAGACTCGATAACATTAAATTATACAGTGCTTATAATAAATTACTTCAGTTTCTGACTAATGTACAGGTATTACTTTAAATTAGGTGTAATTAAATTGAATTTCAAAGGAAATTTTTAGTGTTCTTTCAATTAACTTTGGCATTGTAATAAAATGAATCTCTATGGTACCTATTACCTAAGCTAATTAAGCAGTAATTTACTTACCTTTAAGAATTAGTAGCAGATCTAAATGTTTATTTTCAAACATTTTTGAATTGTTTGGAAGTTTTTTTTATAAACAACTGTATCAATTTGTTGATAAGACGGAAAATTAAGAATAACTTTGTATTATATTATTCACAACAATATAATGAGTTGTTGGCTGTCGATAGGTATTGTGGAAGAATTTCTGATGTTATTGTAGTACCTGGTTTTACATTGCAATTTACTTTCTGTGAAAAAGATCTGTGACAAAGGTTATACCATAGTTTTTGATACTAACAGATATAATTTTATATCAATTTTTCTTTTACTGGTGATTTACTTATGCATGGCTCTTTAGCAACGGACTTTAGATTGCACTTATGACCTACCGAAACAATTAGCTGCTGCTCCAGTTCAGCTGGGTCTGCGTTTTACGTTTTTAAAGTTAGTTAAAAAGAGGCTTTTATTAAAAAAAATTGTCTAACACTATATAATAATCAAGTTTCATAAAATTATTGTGTGTATGTTACGAAACACAGCTGCAGTTTTATTGGATTTATATATGCAGACAGAGTGGACGGTATTATGCGAGAACCGTTGTGTTTTAATTAGATGTAAATCTAACTGTATATTTACTCTATCTGCTGGGTCAGATCGATATAGCAGTACGCCACCCACGAGCCATGGCTGGTGACGAAACTAGACGCTACGTAGATAGTTGATTGAAAAAATGTTCTGTCTCCTGCACACTGAATGAATGGCTAGAATGAAGACATCGACAAAAAATAATAATAGAAAAGGTGGGATTTAGAATTTTCTTGACCTACATTCAAGTCTCAAGAAGAGCTCATGGAAAAGTGCATAGTTTTTCCCGCCATAGCTTTCTTTATTATAGTTTCCCAATTCCACGTAGGATACTGATAATTAGAGGGAATATCAATGTGTAATTTACAAGGAGCAGCTGCCATCTGACCTAGTAGACAGGGCCGGATTTAGGGGGGGGGCAACCGGGGCTACAGCCCCGGGGCCTCCACGAAAGAGGGGCCCCCACAATAGAGACTTCGAATTTTTTTTTCAAATTCCAACTAGTAAACAAGAGTAAAAATTTTTTTACGCTGTTTTTGCTTTTAGAAATTTTTCTTTCGCTGTTTTACCTTGCAAGTGGCAAGTGTGAGTTTTCTTTCTTTTTCTTGTCATCTTCAAAAACCCTTTGCCTGTTCATGGCTATCCACAATAGAATAAAAGTTGTCAATTCGATAAGGAATTGATAGTATATTCTGCGGATTTTAGCAGCCTATTCCCCGTATTTGCGTGTCGATACAGCGGTACCCGTTTCCCCCGTTTTTTGTCTGTACGATCCGTCGTAGCGTCGACAAGTGTCCGCTGAGTGGCGTGCTAGTAGCAGGGAATCCCCGGAGTTTTATACATTCGCGTGCGTCCAAGAAGCAACGAACTTGCGAAAATTGTCCAACAAATGTAAATTCTTTCGAATTTGTATGGACAGACGTGAGTATTTTCATCTTCTATACTTAATAATCTATACTTGGTTCCACAACAAATTATTTATTGAAAAACTCAACTGAAAAAAATTGTCCCCTTTATTTGGAAAATAATTTGGGGCCAGGGGGCCTCCACTCCTCTGTTGCCCCGAAGCCTCTCGACCTCTAAATCCGGCCCTGCTAGTAGAGAACCCAGACTGGACTGAATTATTAGGGTTACATTTTTATTGTTCCGAATGTAGTTTCTTTTACTCACGATCACGACGAAAAACACTTAGGTATAGATCATGACTTAAGTCTCCTTCTTTAATACGGGCCTTAGAATCGTTAGAAAGATAGAATGGCGCGGGAAACAGACTCTATACCTTCTCGTCATGCGACTTAAATGACCACTACACCACAGAGTCAATCGACTATCAATCAAAATATAACCAAACAAACTTAATAAAATCACTAGAAGGTCGAAAGATTTGGTAAACCAGACGGATATGAGCGAGATAACATGAGATAACCCTGGTTGATCCAGTGTTTCGGTCTGGCTGTTTTTTTGCACGCGTTGAGGCCCAAACATTTTGCCAGGCGCTGCTATGAATCACGCATAACGTTGTGTTGACTGACTTTCCATTTAATATGTCGATTGGTCAACTGTTGTTTCGGTTTAATATTTTCATTGTTTCGTGTTCCCTGAGTACCCTATTTTTACGTATTGGTGATAGATAGATTGGACTGAAATGCAAGCCCCTAAAAGGAAAAATAATAATTTTAAGGTATGTACAAATAGGTCAAAATCCATAATTATTATTATTACTACCAGTTAGTTTTTAAATACAAATGTCTTAGTAGTTTTAGCTTGTGTAGCTGTGTACAACTTTCAGGGTAGTCAAGAAGAGCGATTTACAATAGTTTATTATTATTACAAATAATTGTGAACCTTAACGATTATCCCTAAAGTTTTACCTTTCCATTTTCACAATCACATAATAGTGTTAATCAGTTCTTTGCCGCTAAACCCTATTTACGCTTTATCAGTCAATGAAGGTGGGAATAAATATATGGTAAGGAATGTATTAAATCTCAAAAAAATATTTTCGACTTCCCATATAATGTCAAACCAGTTATCGTGCAAGTTGTATGGAGAGGCGAATTTTTTTTATTTTTTGTCGACTGTAAATGTTTTCTTGGGAAAAGTTGGTTAGTCCGTGTGCTGATTCGCATCCTTAATTAACTAATTTAAAGTTACGCAATATACCTTTAAAAAAACTTTCTTGTTCATAATTATGTCGCCAACTCTGCACATTGATTCGAGGCAGCTTGCATACCAAACTGTTGATTCATGGCCTCAACCTGGTAAAGTCAAGTTATGCTGTGCTATGCATTCCTTCATGCCTCTTGGCACAGGCTGTACTTTCATATACTTAGGTAGGTAAGTTGAGTTAGAATTTTACATATTGTTGTAGGTACGCATCGAGGTGTAATATTACTAGTAGGTATTATGTACAAACTATTTGGTATTTGTCCCTCAACTTCCTAATGCAATTAATAGCAAACAAAGCTTTTTCAACGGCTTAATATGAGAGGCTAACCGATTGGGATCCACTTCGAAAGTCTCAGATTTCTAATGGTTTAATTTGTTGAATACATGTTTTCATTTATAAACAAAATACATATGAACCTGTTATCATATCAATAAGAGTAAAACAAACAGAAGAAAGAAGATAAAAAATCGCATCACACACCCTATCTTTGCAAACACTAGTTATCGCACTTTTGCTCACGACAGTATTTATTGGAATGCAACAGAAGGGGCGCGCAGGACGTTGGCGGGGCGGGGGGGTGGGGGGTGCACACCCTCTGCGTCACGTGACGGGCGACCTTCAGGCGGCGCACCGACCTTGAGCGCCGCTCGCCCCGCGCGCGGGTCAGAGGTGAATGCACGCGCGCCTCGCGCCCCGCACGTCGCACCTTACCCCGCAAGCTCCCGTACCACTCACCTCACGAAACCATCCGTTCCTATCCCGACTGCTACCTTCAGGACCTCACCTCAACCACCCGCCGAGAACAGGTACCGACGCCACACACCTTTCCCATAAAATACCACCGACAAGTTTATTGACATCGAATCTCACCAACAACCATTGCGCAAATGCCAGTCTTTCAGACAAACGAACACATGTAAAGTTTCCTGTATGTTGTAAAAGCACTTTTTGCATATAAAATAATGTTTATTCACTCAACAAATACCATTTCACAAGAAAAACATTGAACACAAAGTTCGTTTACGTACGCAATGATAACATGTCCTCTCTCCTCCGCAAAACAAAGCGGAATAAAATTCGACCGAGTGAAGTGAACGCAACGAAACGTCTCGTGTCTAGCCTCCAAAACAAGTTGTAAATTAGCGACATCTAGCAGGGTACCACATAACTACATTTGGTTAGAACGCTAAAACGGCTATAGATGTCGCTAGTTAACCCAATTTTTAAGTGAAAAATGTTTCAAATATTTCAAGAAACATCTATGCATTTTGAGTCTTTAACGTAATTTCAACGTTACTTTTTTTACTTTGATTTAACTGAAAAAACTACAGAACTGAAACAGATAATTTAAACAACGCCAGCGGTAAAATTTATAGTGTTTTTTTATGTTTATGTAGATGGCGCTTCTTTTTTGAGCAATGGTAGAGATGAAGTAATAAGTGAGTTGAGTCAGATTTTTTTTAGAAGTTATTCTTTTTTGAACCTATCGTTATAGGTTACGATCGTATAAATTAACTTTTTAAAGTTACTATTTAAGAGTAAAGGTAACAGTTAGTAATGTTAAGGATCGTGGTTTTGAAGATGCCCTTTAAAGCAGGTACGTTTACTACGTAAAAACCTATAGGTTTTTATTTTGCCAATCTCAATCAAAGTTACATACGTAGTAAACGTACCTGCTTTAAAGGGCATCTTCAAAAACACGATCCTTAACTTTACTAACTGTTGCGAGGCCAATCGTTATCGATAAAGAGACACAGGTAGCAACTAGTTTTTTTTATAGTTGCTACCTGTGTCCCTTTATCGATAACGATTGGCCTAGCATCCCTATGACGTAATGATTTATGACTCAGTTCACACGTTCATAATGGCCCAAGTATAGTAATTTTTGGTTGAGGCACTAATATGACATTTAGGAAATGAGAAAAGTTATTACATTATTAATTGAAAAGAATAACCCTCAAGTTTCTTGTCTGTACTTCTCGGGGGAATGAATACTGCACTTATGCAGACAGACATAGTGTTAAAAAAATGTAATTTACATATTTTTAACAACATGTAATATTCACTGAAATTGAAATATTTTTGAATTTGAAATAATCTAGCATGTTTTCAGTGATAAGGGTAAGATTAAGCACCTCCAATCAATTTTAAATAAACGCCACTCGTTCTGTTTGGTTTTAACATCTTGACTGTACCATATTTTTACAAATAAACAAAAATAAAATAAAAAAAACAACTTCTAAAAAATATAAAACGCCATTGACAAATAGTAAATACTCACACTGAGGTTTTTGCAAACCCCTAGAGAATTTTAAACATTTAAAAATCTTTTCAGTGGTATACTGTTCATTTCCATTTCCATACAAGCACATGAAATCAATGATGAATTTATGATGATCAGAACAACCAATTATTTGATTTAATCTACATTCAACTGATTCAAAATAAGAGTGAATATATCTTCATTTCATTACACATCACATCATATCAGTCCAGTCACATCACTATTAAGCTGTCAGTCAGCTAGTGACAAGCAAGCTAGTGAGGAAGGACGTGTTTTGGGAATTATTTCGCGTGTTTTACTATGAATTTCTCTGGTTTTAGTTTTTAAACTGTGTAACATTTTGATATCTATGTTTTAAACAAACTTTTATCTATCTGACGGCTTAGTTTTTTTGAGATTTAGCAGTGAATTTCTAGTCAAATGAGTCACTAATTAAGCAGACATTATTTTGCTTAACTTTCAAGGCTGCTGACAATAAAAGAAAACGTATGTACTGGTTGAATAAAATGTTGATTACATGACATAATGGGCGAGGATAATGAGCGTGACCATGGGAGGACTCCTTTTAAGAATACTTTGTTGAAGATTGTGATACTAGGCGACGGTGGTGTAGGGAAGTCATGTCTGATGAGCAGGTTCATTTCAAATCACTTCGACGATCACAGTTTCCACACTATAGGCGTGGAATTCATGAACAAGACCATAGAAGTCAATGGAAAGCAGTACACATTGCAGGTTGGTAGTTTTCCAAGTAATTTTGTAAAGGCTGTGTTTGTTTACAATTTGTCACTGTTTGCTTATGATGTGACGACGTAATTTACCACTTAAAGTGTCTGATGAGACTAATGAATGACAGAGAGCATCTTTAACACTTGAGTTATTTGGTCGCTGGGTCATGTTAGGTTTTTTATAATGTAACTCTTTATTCTTTATAGTAATTAAAATACATTTAAAACAAAAATCGTGGTAAGAACCTGTTATAATATGTTAAAATAACCGTGAGAATCTTTAAAAAAAAAATGAATTTAAAAGCAGATTTTATCTTAAAACATCAAAAAAAACCTTAAACGAACTAAGTCTAATAAAAAGTTACTACTTGACCATGATCTAAGATGTGACAAATAGAGTAATTGCCGTTTGACCTTCATAAACATGTCACAAAAGTGGTAAAAAACTGAAATTATGTTTCAAACTAATAGAAACCTTATGTTTTCCTGTTTGCTTAACCTTTACTTACAGTCTACATTCAAGGTGTTACAATACAATACTCTTTATTGCACACAAAAAAAAACATAAAACATAACATTAAACAAAAACAAATGTTCATAATGTAGTGTACAATCCGGCGGCCTCATTGCTATAGAGCAATTTCTTCCAGGCAACCGGGGGGTGAAGGAACCCATACAGAAGGTGAAGCGGTAGACGTGCAAAGAGTAATATACCTTATACATATCTGTTTGGTGTTATTATCTGTTACAATTTCCTGAGCTTAACTAATTAATTAACATTAAAATATGGGTATTCTTTTTATCACATTTTTAATTGGCACCTACCACATTTGCACATCTATACAAGGATACGCATATTGTACTATCACACACACACTGTCACCTTATATTCTCTGTTTTGAGAAATAAAGGTTTTTTTATTATTTATTATTAATTAAACTCAAATTTTAAAAAATCTAAACTTTAAGAGTTAAGATCAATCAGACTCAAAAATATAATGGAGAAACTCTTTACCCTTATCAGCTTTTCCTGCGCTCATTATAGACAACATGATAAAATGATAAAGCTGAAAAGCTAGTGCAATCTCTTAGCCGAAGATTTATTTCCCCATTTTAGAGTTTGCCAGAACTAAAAGATTCCATCGAAGGAAAACAAACATATTGTCATATGTAAGAGCCCTGTCGGTGGAGTACATGCAACCCACATCTATCCTCCACTAGTGATTTGACCTCTCGATAAGACACAACCTCAACTTTCTCTTTTATTTACTTGAAATAGCTCCACCTAGGTCTACCCCTGCCTCTCTTTTCTTCGATCATTCCCTGTAAGATGTTTTTTATAAAGTGGTTGTGTCGTATCAAATTCAATCACCAATCATCTTACCTCTTCCGTTCTGTATGGTTTTCAACACATTCTGGTTTGTAGTATTTTTTGTTTTTGTTGATTTCTTTAAAAGCGCTGAATCATTTTCGATAAAATTTATATAGGACCACCTCTGGAGTATACTCTTTCGAACAATGAACATGCATAAAACAGTCATACATAGAAACTCCACCTTTTTTGAAGTCGGTAAAAAAGTAAAGATTAATGGGAGTCCATTAATTTTCCAGGTATGGGACACGGCAGGACAGGAGCGTTTCAAATCTCTCCGTACACCGTTTTACAGAGGATCAGATATCTGCATACTGGCATATGCCATCGATGACAGAAGCTCCTTCAACAATATCAAGATGTGGCTTAATGAATTCCTTCACTATGCTGGTGTCAAGAATGGAATCGAGAAGTTCCCATTCATGGTTGTTGGAAATAAGGTAAGTTTATAGACATTTTTTTTTTAACCAGCCCTTATACGTCCCCACCGAGGGGCACGGGCCTCCCTTCGAAACACGAGGAGGATTTAGGCCATAATCCACCACGCTAGCCCAATGCGGGTTGGTGGACTGCTCGTCTTTCGAAAGTGAGTTTTCTAGGACGGGTGGGTTTCATCACGATCTTTTCCTTCACCGTTGAGCAAGTAATAATTAGAAATCCGTACATAAATCCGAAAATACGAATTTAGTGGTACGAATCTGGCTCATTACCAACTGGGCTATCACTGCTATTTTGTAGACATAGACATAATTAATTTTTTTCTTCAACTTGAGTTTCGAAGCTAAAAAAATAGTAGATCTGTACTGAAGTAATAAACAAAAAAGTTTTTTGCGGATTGTTAAATTCTAAAAAATGCGACTTTCTTGTCAATTCATCCAATATTAGTCAAGATCATCAGTTAAGCGTTATGTCTCTATTCACACAAGAAAAGTTAACAGCCAAATCAAATGTTCTCATAATGTGAGCTCCTGTTAATTGATTAAGTTTAGGGGTGGCTCTCCACATATTGGTCACCTCGAGAGCCAAATCCAGATACTTTTCTATCCGCTTCGGATATACAATATCGTATTAGCATGGCCTCTTGATAGAATAGAATAGAATAATGTTTTCTTTTAAGAAGCCAGAGAACACAAAGCATAACAATAAATTAAAAAACGCACATATCATATTCTGTATCATATTCTGTAATTTTGGTGTGCAATAAAGTATATATAGCATAAAGTAGATATAACGTAAATAAAACTGTGGTAGAATAAAAAAAAACATTTAAAAAAAGTATATTTGTATTGTATTGTATATCAAACAACAACAATAATCAAGATTAAAAAAATAAAAAGAAGTACGTACATGTACAACAATTAAAACAAATTACCTACTATATAAAAGATTGTGTGCTGCAGCAATTTAAAAAAGGCCATGACTCAGCATTAACGTTTTACTTCTTATAAGAAGCAAAACACTGATATTCTGCCATGATCTGTGGATCGTCGAAATGAAGTTATGTAGGTACTCAAAAACTAGACAATTAATAATAAAATAAAGTGAGTAAGAACATAGCTAGCATAAATGTTAAAGATAAAAAAAAATCAAATTTACAGATTATTTAAAAATGTAACTTAATCTAAAAAAAAATATTAAAAAATAAAATAAAAAAGATTCATGGGAACAACATTCTAAACAACTTATGACATAGCTAGAGCCTGACACTGTCATTTCATTTGTATTATTAATTGTGATTTATATTATTATACAATGCACTTTGCAATCGTTCCATTTGTTAGGTGATGAATAATATTGTTTTACAATATTTGATTAAACATGTAATTTATAACGATTGCTTGTCATCAGTGCCGGATTTATATTTTTTTATGAGTGTAGGCCCCTTTTTTTTCCCCGCCCCATGTACCTTCCTAAAATAATAATTTTATATTTGTAGTAAGGAAAGCACTAAAGTTAAATAAACGAATGAATAGTCATTAAAAAAGAGCGTAAAAAAGAAACAAGAATTACAATATTTTACGGGACTTTTTTATTAGCAGAATCAACTATAATATCATTTTCGATAGGAATGTGTCTATAGGGATTTAACGTATTAGTATAAAGAAGTGTTTGACTTTTATACTCTGTAATCAAGTGAGCGTCCTCAGACATCTGCCGCCCCAAGGCCGCGGTCTGTACGGCCTATTGACAAATCCAGGACTGCTTGTCATGCATTCATAATATTGTCAATTTTAGGTATGGCAGCACATAAGGCTATTAAAAAAAATATGTTGACCTTGGCCCATATTTTTGAAACGATAGAATTCCAATTCGCATACGAATTGACAAGATTCGCATGGGAATCTCATACAAATCTTGTCAATTCGTATGCGAATTGGAATTCTATTGTTTCAAAAATCAGGCCCCTTGACGTCGTTCTTATCTCACTCGTAATATTGCCATTTTGTAGTGCAAATGTGTAACCTGACGTGCTGCTGCATGTACGTAAGATAAACGAAAATTTTTAAAAAACCATGTCCTTCATTTCTTCCTTTTACTGCTTCAAAGTGGTAGATCCTGCAAGAGTGAATGACTTAGAAAAAAATAGTGGAGACAATACAGGTTATTAAAAAAAATTAAAAACGGCTTCTAAGGGAGGACCTTGTCCCTTGGCGAGGACGCATATGGGCTGATGTGATTGATGTAATAAAGAAGTGGACACTAAAAGAGCGTGGCGGGTTCCTAATTTTCGGAGGCGGGTTACAATACAATACATAACTCTTTACAATACAATACAATACATAAACTACGCCCTTTGGTAAAGAAGTTGGTACTCAAACAAACTTACTTCGCATATTTGACTAGCATTAGGGTGCTTTTCCACCAGAGATGTGCTAAGCTGCGTTGCTATGGATGCGTTTGAATTCCACCAATCATATTCATTCCTCCATATAGCATAGCACTGGTGGAAACGGATTAGCTGTCACATCCTCGCAGCATAGCTGCATAGCACATATCTGGTGGAAAAGCACCCTTATACTGTGGGGCAACTCGACGGATTCCAGCCGTGTCTTTATCCTGCAAAAACGTGCACTGCGGACACTCGCGGGTATTAAACCGCGACAGTCATGTAGGACGTTATTTGCAGAACACGGAATAATGACTCTGTACTCGCAGTATATCTTCGAGGTAGTCATGCACGTAAGAAGACACATATCTGAATTTAACCGTACCACTAGCGGAGGGCGGTCACTGCGAAGTACGGGTAAACTGGAGACCGTTGCGCGTAGGACAGAGCTTGCTTGCAAAAATCCCCGTGTAATTGGTCCAACATATTACGAGCATCTATCCGCAACTCTAAAAGACTTGACCGATGACGAAATATTTTGTCGCCGACTAAAGTGCCTTCATAGGAAAAAAGAGCTTTACTCAGTAGATGAGTATAATTCTACATTATTTTAAACTTATTATTATTATTGACCATCTTGAAATTTGATAGTTTTATTTTTTATATTCTATTTCTTTAATTTTGACATTCGATAGTTTATTTTCTTAGATTTTATTTCTTTAATTTTTTTGGCATTTAAGTTCTGTGACATATTATTGACTGAAAACATCTACTTAATGTAGATTGAATGTTATTATTATATTAATTATTGTATTTTGACGATCACATTATACTTTGGCATTGCTTTAGACATAATATTGTAACTGGAATTGATAATGTGAAATAAATGAAATTTAATTAATCTTTATTTGCACACAATATACTGGGTGAAAATGAACCTCCTAGCTATATTCAAAATCCTGAACCAGTATCAGTCAAAGAACACATTTATGAGAAAAATTTTTTTTTTAAATATTTTTTCAATGGGAAAAGTTCATTTTTTACCTAAACGTAGACATTACTCCTACACAAGGCACGCAAGGGGTGCGAGTAGCGCTTGGAGAGTGCGCCTGAGTGGTGTCTACGTTTAGGAAAAAAAAAAATCCCCCCCCCCCAAAAAAAAAATAAAAAAAAATAAAAAGTGTTCAGTAAGTGATACTGGTTCAGGATTTTCAATAAAGCTAGGAGGTTCTTTTTCAACCAGTATACAAGTCCAGGAAAAACAAACATAAGCATTATGATACAAAAAGGCGGCTTTATAGCTAGGCAGCAATCTCTTCCATTCTATTCCAATCTCTTCTATTCTAGTATCATCTGTACTATGCCTTTTTGACTTATATTTGGTGGTCAATATCGAATCCGTGTGGTGATCGGTTGAGAATAACACCATCCCATTTCTTTCCGTGGGTGTCGTAAGAGGCGATTAAGGAAACACAAATGAGACCTGCCTCCTATTAATCCACCCCAGGCAACGACACCTCAATTTGTTCTGAATCTGAGGTTTCGTCCTTTGGTCTCATGCGGTGTGGTAGGCTCTGTGAAGGGCCGTCTGGTTCGCGAACTCCGACGCTAAACAGCTTGCTGTGTTCTGTCGGTGCGTAGGAGTACCAGTGCCTTTATAGGCATTTTCTGGGTTAACTCGCTCCATCATCGACCATCTATGACCTTGGTCAAGATTGAGATCAAAAGTTAACCCATCTTATAATAAAAAAATAAAAAATCGAATGGTCTGAAATACTTACAAGGCCTAAACTGATTTCTTCTTTTAGCTTCAACGCAGGCACAGAATAAATAATAGAAGCATCTGCGCTAAATTGTGGTTCAAAGTAGTGTTGCATAACTATCGATAGTTGACTTTGAAAAACAGCAAGAATATCGATAGGACTATCGATAGTATCGATAGTTTGCAATACTATGGATGACAGACTAAACTATCGATAGTATCGAATTCTAATAGTATCGTTACTATCGATCGTATTAGAATTCAATACCTAGTATCGATAGTATTGATAGTTTTGAATCAATACTATCCATAGTGTCGATACCTACTATTAGAATTCAATAGTATCGATACTATTGATAGTTTGGTCTGTCATCAATAGTATCGCAAACTATTGACTTCTTACTGTTTTTCAAGGTTACGATAGTATCGACAGACTATCGATACTTTCTACTATTGATTGCAACACTAGTTCAAAGTGAACTTAATTTATCACCTACCTAAATAAATATTACAAAAACGGCTAATCCTGGTTAAAAGGGGAATCACGCGGAGGTAATCCCCGCACCGCAATTAGCAGGCTTCTCGAGTTAGAGATTGCACTGTTGTGGCGAATTTATCGGTAATTCGGTACCTATACCTTACCAATTGAGCTGAAATTTACAGCTTTTAGTTGCGATTGCGAACCATGAACCATGACCTTATACACCGGTTTCTAGGTGTTTTTGATAGAGATCATCAAATGTCATTCATCCTAATTTAATGTCATTCATCCTAATGCGCTATATGCTGATGAAGTTTGTATGGGAACTCAAATTTTTTTTTCGTTTTTTGACCTATGTTCCTTGGGAAAGTTGTTAAGTTTCATGGACTGATTAACCTCCCGAGAAGTTGAAAGAGATTTACGTAAAGCCCTGTATAAGAAAGAAAGAAAATGAAAAATATTTAAAGTACCATTAACGTTAATTAACGTTTATGTGTTATGTATTTTCACACGCGGACTTACATTACGCTATAACGAAACAGTCATCTCTTAAATTTTTCAGTATTCGATTAGAAAATGAATGGCTTAAAACACCTAGGAACTATTGGGTGCACAATCAATTTCCACTTTTGTGTCGTTTACCCTATCAATTAAGGATACACGATCGATTCCCAGCCGTGGTTAGGTCTGGTTTTCCTAACATTTTGTCCTTTTTCATATTCGGGGTTTGCTTGAACACGATCCATGAAATATAATAATAATAATAACAGGCATTGTACCGAAACAACTTCACAATTCATTAAAAACAATAGACCTACCTAAACACACTTACATTACCCTACAGAAAGCAGTAATCTATATATATAAAAATGGAACCCGATTTTCGTTGTCACGGCATCACGCCTGAACGGCTGGACCGATTTGGATGATTCTTTTTTTGTTGTGTTCCTTATTGTCAGGAGAAGGTTCTTATGAAGGAAAAAACTAAAAAAGTGCCACGGGAACGAAGTCCCGGGCGGAAAGCTAGTATTAAATACATGCAGAATTGTACGCAAGTTTCTATAGTTGGACACAACGCCCACTTAACCAACCCAAATGATGCCCACTTGGCTTAGGCCCGTGGACATCATCATTTACCGGTGTTACTACGCCGAGCTGAAATATCATTTCAAAAACAATAATAATAAAAAATAATAAAATAATGTTTATTATTAAAACGGCAGTTTACAAAAAATATAGGTATACAAAACACGATCTTAAGGTACAAAGTGTTCAACTGCTTTCTTGTGACCCCTGCACTAAGTCAAGCTTGTATCGCAGGGGTCAAAATCGATTGCCTTTGATTTATTTAATCGAGGTGACCAAAGTGACAGATGTTTTAAATTTTATATTGTTAAATGTATTTAAAATTTAAATTTAATAATATTATTACAGTACAGCCTGAGCGTGGAACAAAGAAGCGCTTGTAGTCCAGTGGCGCTGGCTTATCTGAATCGATCAGTAATTGCCCAGTGGCAATTTGTCGTTTCCGTGCTTCGGAGGGCTCATAAAGCCGGCGGTCCTCTGTTGTTGATTGACTACAGTCATTAAAACCAAGACATTGGTCATTCGGCAGTTTTAAAACTGACACCAGGGTTAGTCAAGTTCGTCATACACTTGACTTATCTACACGATAAGAAGAAAGAGTGGAGCAAATGCCTTCTGACCTCTGACCCAGTCTATAGGGTAACCATAACCAGGTCAGGTTTTCCTAATAAAGCGCGTAAATAATTTTCGTGTGATCGGTTTCGATAACCATCCGGATTCAGCCAGTTTTACGCATTGCGTGACTAAGGAAAACACGCTGGAAACGCACTATGATTAATAACCAAAGTTATAATACATAGATCCTCTAATTTTGTTGCTATTTCAATGTGGTTAAACAATAAAGTTGTTATGTTTGTGGTTCGCCAGATTTACCACACAAGGCTAAGGAATGTTAACGTTTTAATACCTGTATATACCCAGTCTATCTGTGTTGTGAAGATTGATCTTACGGATATCATCACTATTATAAATAGGTAGTTTTTAATCGACTTCAAAAAAAGGAAAAGATTCTTAATTTGATTGTAAGTATGTTGTTTTGTAATTTTTTTTTGTCAGCCGATTTTCAAAAATGTACTCCTGAGGTGGTCCGATATAAATTTTATCGAAATCAACAAAAAACACATACTTATTCGTTTTATTGAAATTTGAGATGACGTTTTGGTTTGTGGTTATCTGCTGATAGGCGTTTTTGGGATCAAAGACGATTGATTCTTACGTTTTCAACGTGAACTACAAATTAAAATCTTTGCATCCGCCTATTAGCGTTGAATATTCTTTCAGAGTGCCATACAAAAGTGTGACATACGTAATTTTAAATATGAATTTTATTCTATTAACAGTAATGACCAGTGACTAAATTATTGTAAAAAGCACGCAAGTCGAACAATCGCCTTGCGTAGCGCTTGGTCCCGTTTCACACTCGGGATACGCTTGGCCATGATTTGGTAGGTCAGGTAATACTGTGGAGCTATTGCCATCTCACCTCCGTGACCTTACTTTAATGTGTACTGCGTTAAGATTCTGTCCATTTCGAACGTCATAATCATAATAAGATAAGGTTGATTTTATGTCACATCCTGACATAAACTGTACTTTAACAACACTGCCTTTGCTTTTAGGAATTTGTGTCAGAGTACTTACTGTAGTTAAGTATACAAACATCATACAACACATACATTAGGTATACAGTTGTGCTAAGAAAATCGTCATTGTAGCAAAATTCACAAACGACAATACGTTCTTATAGGCGTAAGTGTGTGTGTGAGAATATGGGCTTCCATGCTGGAATAGGACTGAAAGAAAAATTTAGAATGAACCAGCTGCCAACTCTTCCCAGGCATAATACTGTAGAAGATGCGAAGACTTTGCATTAGCATTAGCTTTGCTTAGCTTTGCATTAGCTTTTCTTTTCGCCCACGATTACGTGGGCGAAAAGCTGACAACCTATCACCACTTTATTTCTTTCAAAAAGTACTTATGTCAAATGTGGGGTCAAGTTGTTTTAGAACCACATGACGCTCTGCCTACCCCGACAGGGATTATAGGCGTAAGTGTATATATGTATGAGATAAGAGCAACGTCAATTTTACCTTAAGTATGAAATTACGAGTGATACTTTGACTTTAAAGATAGCACACGAAATACGTGTGTACCTACAGCCAATTCCTGTAGGTACATACACGATTAACTGGTATGTAAACTCGTTCTAATTTGAATCTTATTAACGAGCTTATAAGAAACTTGAGTGAACTGCAATTAAGGTAAACCGACCGTACATGTATCGCAATACCCAGCGGTATGATGTCTCAGATTGATTTCCATTACGAGGCACGTTCTACGTGACGTATCTACTTTTCTACGCCACGCACTACGTCGCTGTATGGAGGCGGTGTGTATCGGCCTTCAAGTTTGCATAGGCTTTATCAGAAAGTTACGGAGCGCTGTGTATTATTTTATTTTGAAGCATATTACAGATTTATGTCTCCTGTTATTAGTGATTACCAGTAGTTTAGTGGTAAAATTAAAGTAAGATAATTGGTTAAAAGTAGCTTACAGCGCAAGTAGGTACGCCGATCCTGTGATTAGTCTCCATTCATTTCTCTCAAGGGTTAGCTGGAAGAAATCCCTCTAAAGGATGAGCTCGCCTTTGTTTTCTTTGTATCCATCTTTTGTTTTGTACTTCTGATAATGTGCAATAAAGTGCGTACATACAAGACGAACCGTTATAGTGGACGGATGCGTACTTGTTTCTTCTGTCTTATTTTTTCTTCTAGAACTGGCTTTTCGCTGCGGAATTTGATATAATTTCTCGAAATATAAATTGATATCGATCACTAAGTTTCTAATTGAACATTCACACTGCGATATATTATCAGCCCTTATATGTCCCCAACGAGCGGCACGGGCCTCCCTTCAAAACGCGGACGGGATTTAAGCTATAGTCCACTACGCTGGCCCAATGCGGGTTGGTGGACCTCTCGCTTTTCGAAAACGAATTTTCTTAGACGTGCGGGTTTCATCACGTAGTTTCTCTTCACCGCTAAGCAAATGATAAAATTAATGAGATATCCGTACATAAATCCGAAAAGACGAATTTAGTGGTAGAGGCCCGCACCAGGATTCGAACATTCCAAAACATTACATCCCAAAGTGAAAATATTTTTTCATCCGATGGAGCGATAATTTTTAAGGCTATCGTACTCGCCATTCCGCCTCTGCGTCGCCTTCAAGCTGGCTTTTCATTACGTAATAATACTGGGCAAATTGTAATGTCGCGGTTGATTAAAATGTCATTAATGAAATTGTAATTTTACGGTGAAATATCCATCGACTTAACAGGCCTGGGCTGGGAACGTAAATGCGGCACACGAAATTTTGTAAAAGGGCTATTACAAAATTTCTGATTATCTATCAGACAGGCAGCCATGGGAATGAACTGCTCAGCTCTAGAGTTATTTCAGATTTAGTTAAAATTTGTAAATAAGAAAATTTGTAATGCGATTTAAAAGAGCAACCTCAGAGTTTCTTGCCTGTTCTTCTCTGAGGAAGACTGCACCTTTGCGAATAGGCGTAGAGTCAGTAGGGTCAAAAGAACGAATGCGTGAGTATGTATTTAAATCGTTTAATGTATGTTTGTATGTATTTCATTGTAATCTTGACTTTGGCATCCTGAAAGTCCTATAAAATAAAGATTTTTTCTATTCTATTCTATCCAATGGGTGCCTTGGACGCCCGCCGGGGCAGACCCAAAAAGAGAGGGCGTGAACAGAGATGGATTTTAATGCTTACTAATCCAGATGGCCGTAAGTTGCACAAGATCGCAACAAATGAATCCTTTGTTGCGGGAGGCTTTTGTCCCTTAGCAGTGGGGTCTTGTAGGCTAGTTAAAAAAAAACCATGAACTAATATACCTCACTTTAAATTAGTTAGCGAAAATTCAGGATGTGAATCAGCCCACTAAACTGAACAACTTTCCCTAAGGAATCGAACATAGGTCGAAATATGAAAAATAATTTTCCATACAATTTGAGCATTTTTTTGCCAAAGTTTTTTTTTTGAGAATTTCATATGCGTTTCATGGGGAAAGTTGTTCAGTTTTATGGGAAGTTTCTTTTTTTAAAATTTAAAGCCACCCCATTAGTCGTTCATGAATCGTGGCCACACCAAGTTGTCACACTGATATGAGAAAGAAGATTTTTTTCCTGATATGTTTGTTTATGTGATCGATGGTTTGTAACTAGATTATTTTTCTTTATAGTCAGACGTCCCGTCGAAGGACCGCGAGGTGCCGTACGACCAGCTGAAGCACTGGTGCGAGGAGAACAAGATAGCGACGTACATCGAGACGTCGGCCAAGAACGACAACAACGTCGTCGAGGCGTTCTCATTGGCTGTTCTTAGGTTAGTACAACTATCCTAGATCCTACTAATATTTATTCCTACTATTCTACTAATACCGGCTTGGTTGAGTGGTGGTGACGCTCCACGCTGGACTGGGAGCAAAAGAAAAACTTAGAATGCGCCAGCTGCCTGCTCTTTCCAGGCATACTGTAAGTCAGTAAGTGGGATGCGAGGGTTTTGCTGTATTGTGGGCGTCAGGCTGACCACCTCTCACTAATTCATATTTCATCGAATAACCCTCTGAATTTATGTCAAACGTGGCATCAAGTGACTTTAAAGCCACTGATGCTCTGCCTACCCCGATAGGGATTATAGACGTGAGCGTATGTATGTAGTGACGTTATATCTTGATTGACGGGACCAGGGCTCGATTCCCCGTCGGGAAAATAGTTGTGTAAAAAGCAGATTTTTGTTCTCGGGTCATGGGTGTTTGTGTCTGTCTTTTAGTATGAGATTTGAACCCAGTTGTTACTGAAACCTTCTACCTGGTCTCGCTTCCGTTTTTTCGGACTACCTCAGCTCTGACCTATTTCATACAAATTTAAAAGGCATATAGGGTTATTGGAAATACGTCACGATCCCTTTAAGGGGTGATAGGGGAGACAATTAGCTATCAAACCACCCTCGGGTAGATGTGGCAAAAATGTACCAATTTCGAGAAAAAAAACCTCTTCGAAAAACACGTAAAAATTGTTAGTAATAAGAATTTTGGTAAACTGTACTTTTTTTTTACATTGTTTTACTTAAATAATGACGTTTTTCCAGTAACCCTGTATAATTTTGAAGGACCTAAAAATAATTTGTCAGCGATTAAAATGACCCATTGAAGCCTGATGATCTGCTGTTTGCCCTCCAGGTGGTTAGAGCTGGAACAGAAGGCAGAAAGGGAGCTGGGTCTCCTGGACCACCCTGACGTGGTGACCCTACATGGCTCCAGCACCTCATCAAGTCTACGAGCCACCTGTTGCTCCAGGTTTAATGATCTATGAGTCTCATTCTAGACGTAACCTACTGAAGTTTAAAAGAATGTCGATTTTACACCGTATGTAATCTAAGTAAAGTCCATTTTTGCTCGTAATGTATGAGATTAACGGCTGTCATATTGACATCCTTTAGGACGTCAAACTTTAGCGCGCGAATGCCCGACAAAGTGTCAATGTTAAACTCGACAAAACTCGCTGATAAACATCAATTATTGACTAAATTGTATTAATCAGATTAGCCTTACTTGAAAGGAGTCCCTTACACGTCGCGTTGTTTCATGTTATCTTTGGTCAAAGCTTTCAAGACAAGGTAATTTGCCTTCGTTTACCAAGTTTCTTACCCGCTGGTGACAAGGTTCAAATTAAAATGAACTTTGATACCATATCAAGCGGACGAGCGAGCACGATCTCGCGCGACAAAACTCGCACGTAAAATGTAAGATACCTTGAAATGGCGGACGTGGTCCCAGTCATGTCACGTCCATTCTCACGCTATTTGGTTTAGTGAAGAAAAAAACGTAATCTAGATGTAGCATAGCCCGTTTTTCGTGAGACAACATTTTTCAAAACATGGCTGGACAATTATATTTTTTTACGTTTTCAACCCACCACCATTTTGAAAAATATCCAAAGTTCAAGTGAATAGGTATCTATCTTTTGAGTGAGCTTGCTACATCCTTGACCACATGCCCCTGGGCTAGATTGTGGACATCTATGAAAAAAAAAACTTAATCGACAAAAATACGAAAGCATTTTTGGCCAGGCTGAAACGGAGACAGGACAGCGAAACAATTTGATTATCAAAGCAATTTTAGAATTAAATGCCAAATCATGGCGAAAATGTTAATTACCTATGTAAGTGTTCTTGTTCGGACCTTGAAAAAGATGTGATTGTAAGTAAGGAAAGTTTCACTTTAAAAATAGTCTATAAAGTTGAGAATGGCCTTAACTAGCTTTGTGTATAGCCCTTATTGAATACACCCAAAGGGGTACAATACAATACGATACAATATACTTTATTGCACTCCAACACCAATACGGTACAGTTACATTTCAATACAGAACAGTTATGTCAGGGTACAAAAGGCGGCCCCATTGCTAAGAAGCAATATCTTATCGGCAACCTTTGGGCGTGGAGAAAAAGTAATAAATCGTAAAGATGTGGGTGCAAATATAATACATGCATTACATAAAATAAATCACCCATGTAACTTTTATTTTACACTTTTTTTCATTTTCTGACCATAAAGTCTTGTAGAAAATCAATGGTGTCTCATTTTTAACCGACCATCATTTGTAGAAGGTTTTCAATTCCAATGTTTATTTAAAAAGCCGATTTTTTTTGGGTAAAAATACGTATTACAGCATTCCTTTGACTTTGTAAATACATATTTTACACCAGTTAGCGAAGTGCACACTGAAAATAGCTTTATAAATTTTAGAGTAGGTTAGTAGGGGTGAAAATCGCTTTACTGCACGCGACGGGGCCAGTTTTTCAATGAATAAACTTAACAGAGGGTATGGTAATAATAATCCTGGCCTTACTTAGTTAGAAACACGTATCTACCCTAATGTAAATCACTCTGGGCCCCGATTCTGTAACTTCAGTTGTGTCGCTGGAATAGTCGCCATGTTATCCGTTCTGGTGGCGAAATTGAGAACTATCCAAATTTCATACATCTAATGACGGCTGCTTTGACTGGTGGCGCCACCGCCAACTGAATTTTCAGTTGCTAGTTAGTTTGCAACTTTACGTTCGGTTGGTGGTGGCGCTGCTGGTCGGGATGGTTGTCAGCAAGTTTAAGAAAATAATTTTGCCACCTCAACAGATAAAATGGCCTCCATTCGATCAACACACCAATGAAGTTACAGAATCGGGACCCTGAACATACGCACAGTACTTACACACGGCAGCACATCAGACTACATGTTGACCTTGACGGTTTTATGTAGAACCTGATGTGCTGTCGCGTGTATAAATTTTTTATAAAAATAGTCACAGAACTCACAGGTAGAGAAAGGCCTAAATTATGAATTAGTAGATAGCTATAAAGTAAGTTTTATACTTCAAATCTACTTATAACGTTAGGTGATTTTAAATTACAGTTTGCGAAAACTAAGAATATGAAACAGCCCGCTAAACTGAAAAACTATCTAAATAAAGGGGATTGAACATTTTGGCATAGTGGTAACCAAAAGTTTCGGAATTTTCCAAAAAAACGCAACGCATCATGAAACCAGTGTATATCGATAGAGGATCTATAGATGAACAAAAGATGTTTAGGACATATGGTCCTAAAGCGTACAGGTTTCGAGATATTTCATGTTAAAGATCGCGCATTACTATCATACGGGATCTACTGGTTTCATGATGCGTCGCCTTTTTTAAAACTGTCTCGAAAAATCATGGTCACCAGTATGCCAGGCTCCCATACAAAGAGGTTCAAACCCCTTTAAAAAAATCGTGTTTTCAAACATCTTTGTGATTAGCTGATTTACCTTTGTGTGGAAAGCCGAAAAAAGTGATCTTTGAATAGCGAAAATTGTTCAGTTTGATGGGTAGAATCGCCCCCTAATGTTAAACCAACAGATACATCCGCTTACGCCTATAATCCCCATTGGGGTAGGCAGAGCATCAGTGGTTTTAAAACCACTTGATGCCACGTTTGACAGACATTCAGAGGGTTTAACCCCTAAAGTTTCGCTAGCTAATACTCGTAGCTACCCCATTTTACTTATATGAAAACACACTAGTTAGTGGTACATTATTTTATTATTTATTAATTATGATAAATGATGCTTTTCAAATGTAATTTACTTGGTTGTGATTTTTAAGTTTCTTTTCCGGATCTTAGAACATCGAGAATCTCATAAAATTTTGGTTTATTTAATACATTTAATAATCAATTTGCCCCAAGCAAGAACGAGATATTATAATTTAATGAAATTATTTCATTACCTTAATATGTTTTTACATTCCTTTAGTTAAGGTTTTTGTGACTAAAATAGTTTAATAGGGATGTTGACAGTGTTTGATTTTATGAATTATTGCATGTGAAACAAAAGATTATGCTAGAAATATACTAACATCCGAAAACAGCAATAAAATTGGTTTATAAATTAATAAGTTATTAGCATTTATATAAACGTAAGGACTAGCTATCTCGTTTTGTGGGGAGAGCTAGCTATCTCGTTTTTACCAACGCAAACAAATGTCGGTGACGTCACATGTCTGTAAGTGCATCTCTTTTTCGTTGTTTGACAGTTTCCCCCTCTATTGAAATTTAATAGCTTGTAACTTTTTTATTTCTCAATAGTTTTCCAAAATTATTTCGGTTTTGGGTTTTAGATTCAGTTACTTTTTAAGATAAACAATAAAAAAAAAATTGTCAACATCCCTATTATAATGCTTAAATTTATATTTAGCCTGCTTTCTGTGTATATTATTGAGATATTTAATAATATTATTTAATTTTAGATTATTATTTGGCTATTTTTTGATTAGGCATGTTTTAACAGAGGTGTTTGTGTGTTAAAAGGTTACCAAAATGCCAAAGAGTCTACATTCCGCTACTTTTTATTTACTAATTAGCTTTCTGCCCTTCAAGCTATCTTCAGATACAATTATTTTAAAACAAGCTGTCCGAACTACTCGGTATTACCACAAAAAAAACCATTTATTGTAATTTTTGTACAGTAAGTAAATAAAGTATCAAGTTAATATAATCCTGATAAGAAATACTTTGTAACAAAAACGTTGTAATTTTTTTTACTTGCGTCTACACTAACAGAGTATATTTCACAAAATGTGCAAATGTAATTGAAAATGTTTTTTCACAATCATGGACTTATACAGGAGTGAAGATTGAGTAATCGTTATAACTTTTCTAAGGTTCATTTACAAGCGTGTCAGCAACTTTTTGGGTATGTCTGTGGTATTTTCAAAACACACAAAATGTGCAAATGTAATTGAAAATGTTTTTTCACAATCATGGACTTATACAGGAGTGAAGATTGAGTAATCGTTATAACTTTTCTAAGGTTACAAGCGTGTCAGCAACTTTTTGGGTATGTCTGTGGTATTTTCAAAAACAATACGTTCTATGTAATTATCACTAAGAAACCGCTTACGATGGTCCCTGCTTAACGTTAAACGCGAATTTCTCGTAAAAAAGCCACATTAAGTGCTATTTTTATTGTATGTTTCGTAAAGCTGAATATCTTCCGAAGTTTTTAAAAGTTGTTTGAAACCTGCAGGTCCATTTAAATTATTTTTTTTACCAACTTGAAGTTTTGAAAAGATTTCGCTGAAGTGCCAATTTTAACTTCTAAGTTAAATTAAAACCATGTTCCATAATGACGAGGGACATCCATTTTTTTTAAATGGTAGTTAATTTTCCCCTTATTATCAACCATAAAGAATATTTTTAAATAATCTAAAACATAAAGAGAGAAAAAATAAAAATCGATACTGGGTGAAAAATTTCCAAAAATTCATTAAATGTGTAATAACTTCTAAACTACAAAAAATCGCGGAACATACATGGGGACATTTGAATGCTCCCTGACGTTGGGCCACCCTGTATATATGCCTGATTGTGGTATTCACACGTGTTCATTTTATTTTTGTGTTCCTACTCTAAGGCATTTTGACACAAGATATAGAACGCTGTGATCTCTTTTTTTAAGTATTTGCAAGCATAAATCTCGATGCTAACATCAGGGTTTATGTATGCAAATACTTAAAAAAAGAGAAATTTTACACTATCTATAAAATACTTAGTTGTATACCTAAGTTGTACCAAAATATTTTTGTCAATTACTGCCACAGATGATTGTATACGTAGTGTTAATTATTTGATATACTTACGTGTACTTTTTTCATTTAAACGTCCCGTCCTAATAAATTATAATCAGTATTTCCTGTACTTACAATGTTACTATAGAGAATATAAAACAGTCTTAACTTTAAAAAGCAAGAAAAGAAAAATATATGAATCTAAAAGGAAGTATCTCAGTGATCATTTTTGTGTTAATTTACCACAATAAAATAAAGTAATTACTGTAAGCAATTGTGGTCATAATTTTAAAAAAATCTACTGTAAAAATCGCTAAACTAAGATCATTTGTTTCTATATTATGAGTCTCACTAAGTGCCTAGCTTCTATGCCTAGTTATATTGTGTATGTTAGTCGTCGCACTTATTTAATAATTTGTTCCTAGAACTTTACACAGTTTTTAATATTGTTCCATTGCGAATTTTCAGAAAATAAAGGCACAGACAGAGTCGAAATATGACGCAGAATTTATCTACATAGCAATTATAACCATAACAGGCCGCCTACTATGCGCACTTTTATGTGTACCCTAGCTTGACGCCAGCTCGACAGAACTGTTTCATATCTCCGTTAGTTAATGAGCAATCTTTATGAAGTTTTGCACAGCAGTCGCTGAATTTATGCAGATTTTTGGTATAACTTTCCCTCTATTCCCCATTGCCACCACCTCGATCGCCACCACTGGTGGCAATACGGATTTTTTTTACTTAATGCCACCACTGGTGGCTATGAGGAATATATTTCTTTATTGCCGCCTAATTGCCACCACTGGTGGTCATGAGGAATATTCTTCCTGATCGCCACCACCACTAACTGGTGGATTAAAACTAATGGGTGCACTTTCATAACTAAGTTTTCTTAACTGGTTAAGAAAAAATACTATTAAGTATTGTATCGACCCAAGATGGTGGGTTACTTTGGAAGAAAGATAGGCAAAGTTAAATAAAACAGTTGTAAAAGTGACCGAAAGGGATATAAATGTACGGGTTTTACGAAGATTTTTAATTTTTTATATGGGTTTTCAGTTGAATTTTAATAAAAGCCAGTTCTAACAAACGTATTATATTTTTATATGTTTTTGCATTAATGTCGTAACATCTCCAGTAATTGACCAACTGGTAGATTTTGTTCTATGAACTCAAGTTGACACTGTTGTATAAATTCGTTATTAAGTATTGTTTTTTTACTCCGTTTTGTTGCTGGTTTCATGTTATTTTTACGCTGCACATTTCTTACTTTGTAATAGGCTGCATCTTTACTTATCTTCCCCAAAAAGTGCATCAAATTCGGGTTTTTACCCAATACCTGGTTTATTTTATAATGCCAACCTTCTAAGAAATTTGTCGTACGATGATTGTCCCCAAAAACGCACCAAACGGATAAAAAATCTTTTTTTAGCCATTGTTTTTCCATGTATTTTCTGAATTGTATAATTTCAGGCACATTACTCTCAAAGCGAGTTATATATTCCCAACCCTTTTCAATATCTGATATTGGCAACAAAGGTAATACGGCACTTAGTGCTACTTCTCTTATTTGCAAAGGGTCTTGCGATTTTTTAATTCCCAATTTCTCACTTTTTTTCCATATAGCACGATTGTAGTGATAATAGCATCCTTTAACTACTACAGAAGGAAATACATTCGCAATGGCCGTCATTGCCGCTGTTTCGTAGTCTGTTTTGAAAGTTTTTGGGTTCCAGCCAGGCACCCGAGTTTTGATTAATGTGAATAAAATTTCATAAGATTCCAAACTTCGACTGGTCATAAGAGCATACAGTAATGGCTGTATACCAGTGTGATGGATGGAACTGCCTAAATCTCCATGAATAGTGTAGAGCTCGTCGAAGGGTGATGGGCAACTTTTGAATGTTCCATCTGCTAGAAAGTCGTGGATTTCACATAATATTTGCCTTGCGTACTCTGTACAAAATATTATAATTCTTTGGCCGTTGAATAAGTAATCTGCCAGTAAAAAGCCTTCATATTTTGGTGGAATTTTAACTTCCTCGACCATGTTACATTTAAGTTTTGGAACTTCGGCTGTATCATTACGGTGTTTGTAAAGTGATGTTTTGATGCTATTAAAATTTGGGATTTCTTGAATTATATTTAATCCAGAATCTTCAAATTCAGCAACCATGCTATTGTACGTTTGGGGAACATTAGGATAGTTTTGTGTTGTTAATTCTCTTTTCAATTTATATATATTCAGATCAATCTCGTTTTTCGCATCATTGCGTTCACAGCTATGTGGATTGTAATTTAAAATCTGGTTAATCTGTAATAGGCAAGAATTAATTATTTAACTTTGAGAAAAAGTCTCCTATCTCAGAATACCTGCTCTTATTTGATATTTTTAAAGTTTAGAAATATTTTTTTATTATTATTATTTTATTACCAGATCTTTTTATAAACCGGAATAGAGAGGTGGAGGGTAAAAAGTGTGCTTACTTTAGTTTTGATACGTCCTTTACACTTCTTTTTTTTTCGGTTAACGCACTCCCACACAGTTATTCCACTGTCGAATTTCCTCTTAGTGTTATATTGGTATCCTTCATGGAGGAAAATAGTTCCGTGTCTCCTTTTAATGAGCACTAACTCACTTTCAGCCATAATTAGAAATAACAATTATGATAAACATGAAAATTTTCAACTTAATGAGGAAATCTTAAAAGGAAAATGCCCTTTGTGTGACGTTTGTCAATAAATTACTTATCTATCTTAGTGGTTAAAGGTTACATGCAAAGAGATCCTATTTTGTAATTAGTATTAAATCTTCTTGGAAATATTAATTAAATAATTAATATTCCTCATAGCCACCAGTGGTGGCATTAAGTAAAAAAAATCCGTATTGCCACCAGTGGTGGCGATCGAGGTGGTGGCAATGGGGAATAGAGGTAACTTTCTGTGCTGTAGTATTTAGCCGTTTTTGAGTACGGTACGCCAGGTTGACGTCCAACTGTCTCGTCTATAAGGTCTTTAATAAACCTAAATTCTTTTCCGAAAATCGGAACCAAACAGGCACATTTATCACAGCAAATTGGTTTTACTTAATGTGAGTTGAATCATCTGAGCAAACACTTGTTTTTCTCTTAATTAACAATAAGTTACCACTTGTGAAGGAAAAAAATACAAGCTTGTTATTCTCAGTCTCTTGTTTTATTTCTCTTGTGCTACCTCAGAAAAATAATATACACCTTGTCGGGAAAACGCGCAAATTTTACGTCCTAACATGGTCCTAATTCAAAAGAAAAACTGAAAGCATAATAATGTGTATACGAACTGTGATAGTATAAACGTTTCTGTAAAGTGACCAAACCTTTTTATCAAATAACTGTTTTAGCATCTAAAAATTACTTGTGTTAAAATTTCATACATAAATAAATAAATAAAACTACGTACGTGCCTTTTTTTGTAAATTTTTCACCTGAGAGTTGTAGCAATACGGCCTAAATTGTGAAATTCGGATCATTCGTTAAAAAAACTTTACATAGTACCCATTATACACGTTTATTACAATAAAAGTAGACAATAAATAATTGTACAAATTATTATGTGTAACTTTTCTTTGGAAATAATATGATTTATAAGAAAGAAGACACTGTACCAACTGTACTTTGCGACATTTTTTGTGAAAGCCTGCATTCAACGTACTTGTGTATACTAAAATCACATCAAGCTTGAAACTTAGTTCTTATTCCGTGGGCGTAAAAGATAAAATCGCACTTAAATGTGAACAGTTAAAAGCAGCTCAAGCTGCTGGAAAGGAAAGGACAATTTTGCCTAAGTAATAACAACGATACAAATTCTAAAGTATCAAGCATTTTTGAGTGTACAACAAAAGTGCCCGTCGTTAGTTTATGCCAAGTCAACATTGTGTTCTATTTTTTCGCAAAAAAAAGTACGCCGATTATTATGTGCAGACCTTCACTTTTACATACGTAAATAAGTTCTAACGATAACATAAATAAAATAAAAATCTAAACATCAAAACAATCACATAAAAAACAAAACTAGAAGATCTTTTGACAAAAACGGGATAGAATAAATCATTGTATAGGACTATCCTTTTCCTATCTTAACAAGATACGACAATATCTGGGAACATTTACTAGATTTTGCCCATGCAAGCATCTCATTTACAAAGTATCTAATGTGAGGATAAGCTCGCAAGTGGCGACAACGCTCCGTGTATTAAGACTACATAGAATAAAGATTCTATTTAATTAAGTATTTTAAAACGCTTACCCGCGTGAGGGATATTAACAAATAC
This sequence comes from Aproaerema taeniolella, assembly GCA_949987775.1. Classification (NCBI taxonomy): domain Eukaryota; kingdom Metazoa; phylum Arthropoda; class Insecta; order Lepidoptera; family Gelechiidae; genus Aproaerema; species Aproaerema taeniolella. The sequence goes on from OX465248.1 coordinate 4,637,756, forward strand.
ATACTTTTAGGGAAAGAAAAATATTATTATTTATCGAACCCACGATAAATAATAAATATTTTACTTGTCACTGTCCTGTCGAAACTTTTGGATCAAAAGGCCTTATGTTTCGTTCAGTCCAATGAGAAAAACACATACATAGAAATAAGGAGTAAACCACCAATCCACGCGGCATATACACTCTTTTGGTATGTTTTACTATATTTTAATTATATTTCACTATGACGAATAACTAACTGCGACCCTTTACAAACAAAAACCATGACATTTATTATGCTAAACCACCGACGTATAAATTATACGTCTGTGTGCTAAACGTAAATTGAACATAAATAATAATAAATTATAAAAAATGATATCAAATGGCACAAGGACAACAGTTTTGCGACGGAAACATATATATAATTTGATTGAGTTCGTAACATTGTTTTATTTGGATTGAAAAAGTCAAAGATACAATACATTCACGTCTATATTCCTTATCGAGGTAGGCAGCGCATAGACCTGCCTACCATACTAGACCCAATAGACGCCTGTTCTCATAGCAATAGGGATGATGACAGTGTTTTATTTTATGAATTACTGTATGTGAAACAAAAAATAATGCTAGAAATATTATTAATATCCGAAAACAGCATTAAAATTGGTTTATAAATGAACAAGTTATTAGCATTTATATTATCGTAAGGACTAGCTATCTCGTTTTGTGGGAGAGCTAGCTATCTCGTTTTTACCTACGCAAGCAAATGGCGGTGACGTCACATGCCAGTAAGTGCATCTCTTTTTCGTTGTTTGACAGTTTCTCCCTCTACTGAAATCGTATAGCTTGTAACTTTTTTTATTTCTCAATAGTTAAAAAAAAAATTCGGTTTTGGGTTCAGTTCCCTTTTAAGATAAACGATAAAAAAAATAGTCAACATCCCTACTATCATGAAAACTGTGCGTTAGATTCATTGAATACTAATCCAAAATACCTATGGTATAGAATAAATAAATTGACTTTCGTTTACAGATAATAATATCTATCTTTACGATGCTGTTAAAAGTGCAAAACAAAAGACAATGGACAAATTGGTATGGGAGTTGGTCCAAATTTCCTCCACAAACGAGACTCACATAATCTGATAGTCCACAAAATACTAAGTAACTTTTACTAATCAGTTCAATAAAATAAACTTTTAGTAAACAAATAGGACAAGTAAACTTTTTTAAAATTTAATGTTGTTTTGGCAGTCACATTTAGCATTATTTAGTACATTTTATAGAAGTACAGCACAATGAAATACGTAAGCAAGTTCTGCTACTGCAGTGCGCTCGGGTGAAAAGATAATATTCTGTCCCTTTTGCACTTATAAAAATTGTATATTTTACTGAATTCTCTTAGAAAAAGTCACTCAGTATTTTACGGACTATCGAATTACGTAGGTCTCGTTGGCGGTGGACGTTTAAACCGCCCCTGCCCTTTGTCCTTTTTTGCATTTTATTTTCATCCCCCTTACGATTGAGATACGTACTTGTGGCTTAAGGGGCGTCCTCATTTTGACCACGCTGCCTTAAGTTTGAACGAGAAGGAAGATTGATAACGTTATTGAATTACAACACGGAGTCTCGCTTTAGCGAAGCCACGCGGCTTTTAACATTTTCAACATCTTTCAAAAATATATTATTATTACCACTGGTTAACCCCAACGACGCACAAATCCGCCCAAGAATGATTTAAACTAAAACCTTACATATTTGAAATTAGAACTTTTTTCTATAACGTTATTTTGATTTATGGCGTAACAAAGCTTGAAAACGTCGTTCCTATTCTGGTGGTCAAAAGGTAAATGTGGACGCCGCTTTACTTGTACTTTCTAGAGCCGGAACTTAGTCTAAATTCACAGTGGTTTCCTAGCCTTGATCATGTCCTCGCTGGTGTTCCACAGTTTGGTCTCCACCTCCTTGTCGAACTGGTATTTAGACTCGTAGACGGCGCAGTCTCTGTAAAACTTGCCACTCGTACCTTCGATGCTGCTTTCAGTAGCACAGTGCAGTATTGTTTCTGAGCCCTGAAAGTAAAAAATAAAATCTTTATATCTACAGAGTTTTTTAAACGTTTGAAGTTTCCTTTTAAGCCATGAAATTAAAGTTTTTTGTCTTTTTCTTGTCGTGTAGGTATAGTCAAGTGTGGCGAATACAAACCAAAAAGGAATAGTTACCGATATTTTGCAATTCTGAGCCGGCTGATAAATGAAACGATTTTTTTTCCTTTTTTTTGTCTAACCTGTCATTAGATTAAAAAAGATACTTTCACTAACCACTTCTCTTACTCTTGAAGCTCCGGAAATTAGTAGACTTTTACTTCACTCATTTAAAGATATTTCTGATACGATATGATTAACTAACTATTATCGGATAGGCATATTGTATTTTGAAGAGTCAAATAAAGTATGACTGATTAATTAAATCCAATTACACAGATCATTATATTATGGTGTTATAGATTACGATAACGATTAAGTACTTGAACATGACAAGCCAAAACTTGAAAATTGAGATATCTATCGAATGTAAGTCAACAACTGAAACAAATAGACAATTTTTGTGAGGTATACTCACTTGTTTGGCAGTTCTCATGAACAGCAGGAACACAGGTGCCATCAAGATGTAGTGGTACCACCTTATTGTATGCCTGTAATAAGCAAAGAAAGAAAAAATAAAAAATCTTAGAAAATAAAATGTATGATAAACCTAATAACTTTCTTCGAAGAGCATAGCTCCAAATATGTACAGAAAAAAATGTCTCTTCTTACTCCATACAACTTAGGCGATCAGTTGATAACGATTAAGATGGGTTCCTGGAAAGTCAACAGTAGAATCACTTTTCAAAGTTTTGCTGATTTAAAGTAACCGCCAAATAGGGATGTTGACTAATTTTTTTTTATTGTTTATCTTAAAAAGGAACTGAATCCAAAAACTATTGAGAAATAAAAAAGTTACAAGAGATTAAATTTCAATAGAGGGGGAAACTGTCAAACAACGAAAAAGAGATGCACTTACAGGCATGTGACGTCACCGCCATTTGTTTGCGTAGATAAAAACGAGACAGCTAGCTCTCCCCACAAAACGAGATAGCTAGTCCTTACGTTATTATAAATGCTAATAACTTGTTCATTTATAAACCAATTTTAATGCTGTTTTCGGAAATTAATATATTTCTAGCAATATTTTTTGTTTCTCATACAATAATTCATAAAATCAAACACTGTCAACATCCCTATTATCGGTTTAATAACGATCTAGTATCATGGGCCCCTGAGGAGTTACAACTCAAACGGCTAACCTGAGTGGGAATAAAACCCGGGACTATAGCGCGTCACAAGGTCTTATCATTATCATAGAAAAACCTGTATTATGAATTTATGACGTGAATATCCCTCACGCGTGTAAGCCTTTAAAGAATACTAAATTACCAGTATTATGGTTAAATCTTATTTATAACTCTACTATCTACAAGTGTAAATTAATAACTGACGTTTCATCAGTAGGTACAAAAGAAAATCTCTTATCATGATTTCAGGATTATGACAAGAATTTTTTTACAACCAGAATGTAGGGTCTGTTTCCCCACAAGGATATGTTGTTTGTTTGTGATCAATAAATGAGCGGGAAATGTTAAATGAGTGAAACACGCGCGATGCGCTCGAATGCTTGTCACTGTTTTTAGTTTATAGTAAAATGTATAGGTAAGTATAATATAATATAGTAAGTAAAACGTAATGTAAGGAGCTCGCTCCTACACAGAAGTTTACATGTGACCAACTTCTTACTTTCGATAAATAATAATAAACACTACACGCTCCAATGGTCCTACTAAGGTTTTCCCTTGCGGCGCGAGTCCCTTGGAACATACATAAAGACAGACACGAACAGCCATGACCCGAGAACAATCATCTGCTTTTTACACAAATATTTGCCCCAAATTGGGAATCGAACCCAGGACCCGCCGATCAAGAGGCAGCGTCACTACCACTCGACCAAACCGGCCGTCGAACTATTATACATTTTTAAGACTTGCAGAAAGAATTAATTATTAAAACATAAATTATGCGTTAATGTAGCACATTAACTATACAAACAAAAAACCGGCCAAGTGCGAGTCGGACTCGCGCACGAAGGGTTCCGTACCAATATCTATACTAATTTATACTAATATTATTAAGAGGAAAGATTTGTATTTTTGTATGTAACGAATAAACTCAAAAACTACTGGACCGATTTCTGAAATTCTTTTACCATTAGAATGTTACATTATCCCTGAGTAACATAGGCTACATAATTTTCCCGAATTCCCACGGGAACGAAGTCCTATTTTTTAGTATTTGTTGTTATAGCGGCAACCAAAATACATCATCTGTGAAAATCTCAACTGTCTAACTATCACGGTTCATGAGATACAGCCTGGTGACAGACGGACGAACGGACGGACAGCGGAACCTTAGTAATAGGGTCCCGTTTTTTTGCCCTTTGGGTACGGAACCCTGAAAACAACGTTAACATTACAATTGATTTTTTTAAATGTTACCACGGAACGATAGCGAGTCGAAACATCTTATTAAATGCTCATGTTATCATTTGAGTGACGGGTACGATTTTTTTCCTGTATACATATAGTTAAAACGATTTTATAAAACAATAGACATTCGGACAAGTGAGGTGCGCATGTTTTTTTCTGAGGTGTTTTTTTATCAGCCATTACCTCAACTAATAACCTCTTTACAACATTTCCTTGCACTAGGAATGAAACCCGAGACCGTCATATTGCAAACTAGCCTGATAGCTCAGTTGGTATCTTACCTACTGATCTGATGGTTGCGGGTTCGAAGCCATATTTCAAGTATTTGAGAAAAGTCTAGGTGTTTGTCTTCCTTTTTTAAATATATGGAATTGCAGGTCCTGACTCATCAACGCCCAGCCCAAAAATTAGGCCAAAAGGTTCCTTTTATAACGTAGAAAAGGAATAAGGAAGGATTTTACGAAATTCCCACGAAAACGAAGTCGCGGGCATCCTCTTAGTGTGTAATATGAATGTGTTTACAAAAAAATAATTTTATATGTAGTAGTTATATCAGTACAAGCACCACATGAATGTTCCAAGAATAGTAGATATCGCGCGTTTGTTTACGGCGCGTGCGATACAAATCTCAAGGTTTAAAAAATACAATTTAAAAAACTCACCTAAACAAATTGGTGTAGCAGAACCCAGGACAACACGCATTTACATCGACTCCTGTGCCATTAAGCTTTTCAGTCAGCGCTCGCATGAAGTAAGCATTCATCAGCTTAGAGTTGTTGTACCCAGGGTTCATACGGGAGTCGCCCGCGTCCGTCTTCGCTCTTTCGATTTCAGATCTTAAGTTCAAGTCGTTAAAGTCGATCTTTCCTCGCTCATGGAGTGTTGAGGACACTATCACTATTCTGGAATTAAGAAACATATTCTGAATTTATCCATTAGAATACATTTAGCTTTTCGCTCGCAGATTTATTGGCGTCAACTTGAAAAAAAATCGATAAAGATTTAATGTATCTGTAAATCCAAAGTAGTTCATTTTAAAAATGTTAAATTTACATTATAATGATTTAATGATACATTTTAATTTTAGAGACGTCCATTAAAGTTAATGTTACTTTAAATATCATGTTGCCACTCTCAGTCTTGTTGATGTAAACATGGATGGCACTACATTTAAAGGAGCCTGCAACATGGTGTTTAATGCGTTTGTTGTACTTCTTCTACATCATAACATAACAGTAATGAATCTATGAATAGACAATAAGTAGCTGGAGGGCTAATCTGCCTATCGTTTGCACTACCGTACCGGTATGACTTTGACAGCTTGTATTTTGGAAAAATGAAACTTTAGAATATATCGTCTTAACAGCTCATCTTTGCGATGATTTGAGCTATCAATCGATGCAAGTTTCAAAAGTGGCCGTAATTTTTTAAATAAAATGGTAGGTATGCCAGCCTTCAAACTAAAAAATTCAAACCCCTTTTTATATGTATTTTTACAGTTTTAATTTTGCATTTCAATTAATGTGGAGACAGTGGAGTTTAACTTCAGGAATTGACGTCATTGTGAATTTGAACTCACGTAAACTTTGTTGTGTTTTGCTGGACTCAGTTTTAAAAGATTCACCTCTGTGCATGAGTATGTATGTATGTATGTATGTAAATCCTTTACTGTACAACAAAATTAACATGAGTAACATGAGTTTATTGTAAAATTAGCTTTATTTTAACTCTACAATTTGGAGGTAAAATTTTCTAAGGGTAAATCCTTGCCAGACACTGAAGTCATGCCTTAGAATAGAATAGATGGCGACTTTTATTTAAATTTAACAGGGTATTAAATTGTTGAAACATGTAATCTATGGGGATTATGGGGACCAGGTCCATAAAAATAAGAATTACATAAAGTATGTTCTGGTCACTACTTTTGCTAAGCTAGGTATGTTTTGACCTAAGCACTTTACATAGTTATGTAAGCGCATATTATAAATTTTATCTAGAGCAAATGACCTTTAAGTTATCTCAGTATGATTCAAACAAATATAAACTTGTATAATTGTAAATATTTCCTAATGGCTGTTGCGATAAGAAAGGTTTTCCAATGAATTGGGGTAACCTGATGTGCTGGCCTCTGTACCTAGATTTTTAGTTATTCAGCTTTGTGATAGATAATTATTTGTTTAAATTTTTGGACAAAAGTCATTTTGTGTAACAGAGGCTTACCGGAATGGAGAAGTATTGAGTACCTATAAGGATGTTGTAAGTTTTGAAAATAAATTTTATTTTTGTTTACTCGGCTACTGCATTGTAAAATGTTGATACTTGCATTATAATGGGTTAAAACAAACCTCCAGTATCACTCAAAGAACAAGTTTATGAAAAAAAAAATTTTTTTTTAAATATTTTTTCAATGGGAATAATTCATTTTTTGCCTAAACATAGACATTACTCCTACACCAGGCACGCGAGGGGTGCGGGTAGCGCTCGGGGGGGTGCGCCCGAGTGGTGTCTACGTTTAGGAAAAAAAATTCCCCCCCCAAAAAAAAAAAGTGTTCAGTAAGTGATACTGGTTCAGGATTTTCAATAAAGCTAGGAGGTTCTTTTTCAAATTGGAGGTCCTGATTCACTGACTCATCACTGCCCAGCCTAAGCCCTTAGACCTAGAAAACTAAGATTTGGCAAAAAGGTGTCTTTTTTAAGACGTAGGCAAGCACTAAGAAAGGATTTTTCGAAATTCAACCCCTAAGGGGATTCAAAGTTTGTATGGAGAAAACAATGTTTTTGGACATTTTAACTCGAAACTTCGTCAAGATATACCTTGAAGCGAATAAACGGACACGTGTTTCACGAGTTTTAGAAAATCATTCTCTAAGGGTTCAAGAATGACTAAAAGAGTTCTTTGCGTGAGCGAAGCCGCGGGAAAAAGCTAGTCAATAAAATTTCAGTTTTATGTTATTGATAGGCCATAATTTTTTTATCTTATTTACGACAAATTCACAGCAATAAAATTTTGTAAAGCAGTGCATTAAAGCTAAGCATTGACCTGTTACACAATCAGTATCAGTAGGTTATTTCTTTTACAATGCAGTTGCTCGGAAATGGCCCCGTAACATGGCCACGGAGTGTACGTTTACGTACCCCATAAAACACATGTCATGTTATGTAATTTTGAAATGAGAAGAAGATTTTGAAAAGAAAAAATATTATTGAACTAATGAACAAATAAACCATTTTTCACATACCAAAATTAAACTTCAATGGCTATTCTGTGATCCAGTAAAGTTATTTTTTTTATTAAATGATGAATAAAAAGTAAGCAAACAGTGAATAAAATACTGACAAAAATGTATGACGTAATAAAGAGTAGCTGATTTGATAATTCAGTGATCCTTTTGACAAGTGAGAGTTTTATCTTTTTTATAAAGCTTCATACTGGCTGTATAGAATGACAGCAAAGAGTTTTTATGTCTGCCAAAATAATTATTTCTGACAAAAATCTTAATTTTCAGTGAAATAAAACATAAAAGTAAATAATTTATTTCACTTTTTCAATAAAACAAATCTGATTTTTAACAAATAGTTGAACTATTTAGTAATTTCTGTAGGCGCGATTGGCATTTTATTTACTTAGCCTTTGCCTCATAATTGTGGAAAAATATTTTGCTCGCCATTGTTTTGCCCGCCATTTGAAATTATTTGTTCAACAAAATTATTTTTGTGTTATAAAAATGTTAATTCCTTAATGTTTTGTGTTTTATCGTAAAATATTAGTGCACATTTGTTCAATTGTAACACGTTGTCAGTGAATGTTGATTGGAAATACTATATTTTAAGAACTTTGGATATACCTATACGATGTAAGTTTTTGACAAATATTTTTTTTAGTTTTGTTTCCTCGGCTACTGCATTGTAAAACGTTGAACAATATACGTGCCTTAGGTAATGTGTAACTGGAGCCCTATAAAACACTCGCTTCGCTCGTGTTTCAAATGGGCTCACGTTACACATTACCTACGACACTAGTATCGTTAATAACTATTCACATGTTATGTATGACGTACTCTTACTCTGTTAATGAGGAAACTACCACTATACTAATTGGTTCTAATTTTATGCTGTGTTACTTGGGAAGAATGATTTTTATTCCGTGGTTCTGTATTGGATTGACCGTCTGTGTGTGTAGGTTATACTTAGTAACAATCACAAAAAGTATTGCCTTATTTTTCCCACAAAACTACGTAGTTGAAGTGTTCATGTAAAAAAGTAGGAGTTACTCCATGTATAACCAATTTTATTAGACACACAGATACATACGTCACACCCCTATGTTTTTGTGGGTGGTTAAAAAGGACAACATCAGTTATTTTATTTTCACAAGTTTTAAACACATTTGAAACTTGTAAGGACAACTTGACTGAAAAAACTCATCTATGACTTTCTTAACTTTAAAAAACTTCCAAATCGCATTGTTCATTTTTCTAATATGACATAAAGGACAAACAAACAACATTTGTAGACAAGCATAAAGGTATTATATAGATTAATAGCAAGATTTAGGAATAAATGGCATGAGCTGGAGGAGGTCTTTCTTGCAGGAGATAAAGTAAGCAAATGAATGAAGATTTATTTCTATTTATTTATGTATGAAATGTAAAACTGAAGTAATTTTACCGTTATCATATGTATTATTATCATAGGTACTGTTATTAGATATTTATTAGATATTTATCTTATTTTTTCTGCAGAAATAAAAAGGCTATTATTATTATTATGTAGATTAAAGTCTTACCTGCTCGGTGAAGCTTTCTTCAAGTGATCTAAAAGTAAGTTGGTAAGGTAAAAATGTCCCAAGTGATTCACACCCATGTGGATTTCAAACCCCTCTTTAGTTTTAAGGTCCTGTTTAAGGGGGACTACAACTCCTGCATTGTTGATCAATACGTCAATCTTGTGGAAGCCCGCCTTTATGATGCTGACAAAGTTTTCTATCGAAGATAACGATGCTAAGTCCAGTTGAATAGGAATCTGTAAATATTTTAATGTTACATTTATTGTTTGAAGCAGCACAAACAAAGGACTAAAAATCTTTTATTTTCCTTAGTGTTAGGTTATATACAAAGTCCCTTCCCTATTTTGAAGAAAACACATGGGGTATCTGTTTATTATTGAGTAATAAAGAAAACCGCTTAGTAAATAATACTGTAAGATGTGAAATTGCGACATACTTTAATGAGAACTTTGAACTTTACTAAGTATGTGCATACAAAGTCTTTAGTGGTTGAAGTTTACCTATATCAAAACAAACGATAGGCAATGTTTACACATAGATACCGAAAATAGATTTATTATACAACTTACCAGCTCTCCGCCGGTAGGTTGCTCTTTCCTGATTGCTGCGATGGCTTCCTTCGCTTTAGCAACATCGCGGCAGGCGAATATTACTCGCGCCTTTCTTCGTACCAGGGCCTTAGCTGTCTCCAGGCCTAGACCACTGTTCGCGCCAGTAACTATGAACGTTTTACCTCTTAGGCATGTAGTACTCAAGCACTTTGCCCAGCCCCGTGTTCGCCACTTACGTAGTAACCCTATGGCAACTATTACTGAAATCGGCACCGTTGCATATAAGACCTGAGAGGAGACCATTGTGTTCCACACTGAATTTAATGAAATCGTCTTGAATCTGGTAAATTTACAGTATTTTACGCGTATTATTCAAATAAAATTTCAAGAAAGACGTCCGCACTTCGCAATGCCAAGCGAAATGTCAAGCGGTCAAATATCGTACGTCAACCGGTCAAAAGGTCAAATACGCTTTCGTTCGGAAATTTTTCTATTTTATTGTTGGTTGAAATAAAAAATCCTTACTCAGCACAATAATTATTACGTTCATGTTACTCAGGTACTTTTATTTCGAAAGCAATTTGTATTTGCTTAGATCATTTTGTATTTGGATGTATTTTAGATACAATAACTGGCAACATTGATTGTGTTTTACGTTTTACCTATTTCCGCTAAATTTCGTATCCGTATCCTAAAACTTTAATTTGAGATTACAACAAAGATGTAAGATACTAGGATAGGAATGAGATTTATAAATTACTAGCTTTCCGCCCGCGGCTCCGCCCGCGTCCTAATTTTTTTTTAAATAAAAAGTATCCTATAAACCTCACGGAGCCCGAGATCTTTCCAACGAATGCAAAACCGTGGAAATCGGTTCGTGCGTTCTGGAGTTATAGCGTCAGGAAGGAAAACCCGACTTATTTTTATATAGTAGATGAGCCAATCGCAAAATTACTTCTATTTTTTTAAAGATTTAGTTTTTCCAAACGATATGATATTTGCGATCTATATTGTAGATAGTGTTTTTCAAAACGAGTAATTCGCTTGTTACTTGAGCAATTAGCTGATTAACTTCGTAGAAGTAATTTTTGACTTCAAAGTGCACCACGGCACTCTATAGGGGCAAGAGGAAACGAGGAAAAGTACCCCTAGGCCCCAGTCTCCATTTATTTTGTACGGTTCCTCCACAGGTCGAGGCTTTAGAACACCCTAGGTGTCTGTAGGGACACATGATTCGTTTTGTAAATTCAGCATATTTGCCACATCCAGTAGAGTTGGGCGAGGTGACGTCAGTCGTCTCTCGCCCGCCACACAGGTCACTCACTTAAAATGTAATTTTATTATTAATCGTAACTCAATAGAAAATGTGCCTCAGAATATTTGGATTCTCTTCATTTACCCGGTTTCCTGCCTACAATTCACAACATGTCTATGCCTCAAGAGTTTTTTAATCAGCGAGATGAAAATGTTAAATGCTATTTAATTATTTTTTTCTCTCAGAGGGTTACCTAAGACTAAAAAAATAAAACACATAATTTAGCTGGGCCGTTTATTTCAAATACATATAAGGGACAACTAGATAAAAAAATTTGTATGTCAGACTATGAAAAACAATTTGATATGGCAACATTATGAATATAATTTTATGAAATATTCTTCATTGAGGCGTTTACAAGTAGGTATAGAAGATATATTTAGAAAACTTCTAAATTATAATATAATAATTTAATAGAGTATTAGAAAAGTGTTCATGAGCTTTAGTTTTGTATGTTTTAAAAAAAGTCGCCATTTTAGTTACACAATAGTTGTAGGCTTCCATGTAAATATAGTAAATACATTTATACTCGTAATATACAGGTTGAAAAAGAACCTCCTAGTTTTATTGAAAATCCTGAACCAGTTACTGAACTCTTTTTATTTTTTATTTTTATTTGGGGGGGGGGGGATTTTTTTTTCCTAAACGTAGACACCACTCGGGCGCACCCCCCGAGCGCTACCCGCACCCCTCGCGTGCCTGATATAGGAGTAATGTCTACGTTAAGGCAAAAAATTGACTATTCCCATTGAAAAAATATTTAAAAAAAAATTTTTTTTCGTAAATGTGTTCTTTGAGTGATACTGGTTCAGGATTTTGAATATAGCTAGGAGGTTCTTTTTCACCCAGTATAATTTTATTAATGGTTGGGATGACACCGATAAACATTAACACTTATTATTATTATTTATTACAACAAAATCTCAATCAAATGCGACAGTCTTTGTTCAAAGAGCACAGGTTTTGCATTTTGGTGCTTGGCATTGGCAGCCTATTGAGGCTGAGTATACTAATGACCTATTTTCAAATAAAGAAATTAAACGAATCCACCGTGCTCTTCCTAAGACTGTGCCATATCATATCTTACAGAGTTACAGAGTTTTTCTTCCAAGAACCAAAACAGTATGTGTAAACTTGTCAGCTAATATTGATTGGCACCAAAGATATAAGTACCTAATTTAAGAACATTTTTGTGCCGTTTTTATACAACCGTAGTATATGAAATAATAATATTTGACACTAGCAGATCCATCCTTTCCGTCCGTTTTGTTCAATTTTATTTTATTTTTTTAAACAAAAATATTTGTGGTGCATCCACTTCATTATGTAAGTATATTTCTCACTAATTCGCTCGCGTTAATTTAATAAGCTTATTTATTTGTATAAAAATGACTTTTTCAAATTATCGAAAGCACTTTACAACATTAATGAATAAAAAATCTTAATACATATTCTCTATGCCATAAAGTTTTAATTAAGCTATTGTCTTTTAGGGAAACAATTTCTTAAAATCGACAAATAAATGTACTTTGAACTAATTTACAACATTGTATATTTTCTCTAAAATAACTCTATCTAACTTAAATGCATAATTATTTTAATAACGAGTTAAAAATAACTTTTTTAGAATAAAGCACTTGTTGCACACTTTGTTATTGTGAAAAAATATTTTGAAGTTTTTATTAGTTTTACATGAAACCAAGTTATAGGTTCAATTTATATATATATAAAGATCTTATTTGTAATCCAATAGAGGAATATTATATTAATTTATTTAAGTAAAATCTTGGTTAAATGTACAACTAATATTATTAATATATATATTTTCCAATTTCCATACCTTCTTCACATAGGCACGTGACCTACCTGTACCGCATCTATTTAAATAATCTATGTTAAGGGCGAGTGAAACCTCGCTGGAATGTAGTAATATAATAAGAAACAGCACGACACGACACATGCGGGTCTTAACATTTACATATATTACTTATACTCGTAAGGGCACATTTAACATTTCACTTGAGATTCACGCTAGAGACAAATATATAGAGAATGCTTTTTTAAAGTAAGCACTTTAACACGTTTTGTCGATCATGCTTTGATGGTACAATTTACATGGGCGTGGAAAGCTGATGTTTAGACCTGTCTATGCCGATGTCGACAGTGGTGACCTTGCCGTCGACAGGAGTGCTGCACTCCACCTCACTGTCAGGCATAACCACACACATGAATACCTTCCCACTGTTCACGTCCTTAGGATATATAGTCATCGGAATGAACCTATCGCTCGTCCCGTCCACGTACGCCGCCAAACGCGAATATACTTCTGGAAAATGCTTCTTAAGCGCCACCCCTCTATTTTCAAGCTCTTTTAGAATATTTCGGAAGCATATTTCTCTAAATTTATGAGCAGTCGCCGCGTTCTTCTCGCCTCCTACAGTCATTTTGGATGTTAGTATCAACGTCTCCCGTTCCTCATTTAAGCTCTTGCTGTCTCTTCTGTGCCGCCGTCGGTTTTGTTCCTGTATAACGGCTGTCACCGTTTTGCTCAGGCGCAATTTGGCACACCTCGATACTAGCTGTCGTTCCCACTTGACAGCACCTTTTGTCGGCACCTCACTGATGATGCAAACAGCTACGTACAAAATGACCCGCGTCTCAGGATTATAAGATTTACACAGCTTGACGACTTCTGTGTAGAGTTCTACCCCCATCTCGTTGGGTTGCAAACACGTCCATTTGACATATTCCGGCTCAGATAGATACTGGTAGCCGTGCGTTGTGAATTTTTCTGCAGATTCTGGACTGGTGAAGAAGACTTTGACCACGCCTCGTCCTTGCGCGAGGTAGCCTCTGTGAGCTAAAGTGCTGATGTTATGCAGAGAATCTGCGTCTTCTTTCGCTGATGATATAATTTGTCTGCATAGAGCGCTGGCTCGGGAGTGTAGGCATAGCTTTCTGTGTTTCTCCCAGTGCGCGCGGCGACATTCTTTTGAGCAATACATCGTGGTGCAGTTGTGGCAGGTTTTGTAGTGTCTTTTGGCTTCGGCATGGGGAGCTCGAGAGGTGCATTTGGGATACTTGCACTTGACAAAGGCGTCTTCAGTGCTGTCTGTGTTGAGGGAGGCGAGGGAGGTCTTGGAGTCGTGGTGTGTCAGATGAGGGTCTGCGGGGCGCAGCGCGGCGGCGTCGAGGCTGGTGCGCCGGTCCGCGGAGCCCCCCGCGTGGGCGAACGGCTCGCTTCGCCGTCGAGAATGTTCGCCCACTGACCGAGGCCTTCTCGACTCTTGCATCGCGGTAGAATTATCAACTGTATCCTTGCCTGGAAAGGTCAACACTTGGATTAGTTACATCTTTAATAAAATATACCTCGGCAGAATGAGCGGAGTTAAAAGCAATGAAATATTACATATTTTCGTTTTGTTATATTATAATATTTTGGTTAATTATATTTTAAGTTATTTTATTATCGTTTGTAGGTTTCGCTTTAGTATTTCCTTACAATATTAAGAAACATTTTAAAATAATGTCTATAAAATATGCAAAAGTGCAAAAGAGTTCTGCTCATTCTCCCGACAAGTAAGTGTGTTTTCTGAATATATACTTAATAGCCACTTGACACCAACAGACTCAGAACCACAAATATACACAAGGCCCAGACATAAAGACTACATACGATTACAAGCATGCTAGGATAGGAGCATTACCTACATGCTAATTTAAAATCTGGGTAAGTACCTTTTAATACTTAGCTTCGGTAACGTTGTCGCGCGTTTATAAGGGTAGAAAACTTAATCCAGTACAAAAGTTAGTAAATTAATTAAAAAAACTATTTTTTTAAAATATGTTTGAATGTATTTTTATAAGTAAAGTAGGTATTACAAGTAAAAGATTATTTAATTTTCAGTTTTAGTTAGGTAGTCTCTTTTCAGGACAATCCAGCTTTTGCCAACCTAAAGGACATATCTCTAAATTAGTGAGATAGAATAGATATTTAACTGATTATCAGAATGTCCTTAGTTAGTACTAAGAAAATAACTTGGAATATCTAGGAATATCCGTAAGTATGGCGGTAAGTTCACGAATTAAATGCTAAGCGAACCGTTACTCGCGAAAATCCTATTTTCCTGTTAACTAATTAAAATTACTGCTCATTTTTTTTTCTAGCATGTTGCTGTCCTTTACGCTGGCTCTGACTGTTTGGTAGAGCAGCTGCAAAATAGCTGCCAGTGTGCAAGTGCGTGGCGTAATGTAGTGTGGTAAGGTAATAATAAAAATTGGAACGGCTGAGACTTACATATCGGTCCTACCTGGTCGATCGTGGTCTGGACTTGGGTCTGTGAAGGAGCTGGGCCCTTCGCTGGGGGTGCTGATTAGACGAGAGGCGGGGGACGCGCTACTGTGCCCGCTGCTAGCCAGTTGCTCGTATCGCGGGCTCTGTACGCCAATTTATAAGCTCAATTCGACTGTGCTATGTGAACGCGGCAAAGCTGTGAAGGCTTTCAAGTGCCTTTTGATGAAAAATCAACTTGCCTAGCTACTTATGGATCAAGATCTAGTCTCATTTACCTAAGCTATGGCAGTTTATGACGTGAGACTTTAGTCAATCTCCAAGAACATTAAGAAAATAAACCATCAATGGCGGCCTTCGGAATTTGATTTTGTAATTTTCAGAACGATGATTCTTTACGTTACCGATTCTACTAAGCGAATGAATTACGTAAGTAAATATGGGTTCATGATGACGGGTATACCTTGCCTCCCATAAAAAAATATGGGCTTGAAGCCTTTCTAGGGCTTGGTTGAGGGGTCGGGACCCTGGTAGTCTGCGATGGAAGCCCCAAGAGAGAGTCGAGTACGTCTTCCAACGTCGTGGAGCCTGGAGACGGCCTGGTGATGCCCAGGTTCAAGGAACGCTGTGAGTCTTGCCAGTCTGCAAGGTGCGGTATGTCATAGGAAAGCTCGTTCAAAAATTGTTTGAATGTGACTTTAGATAGGTATTTGAAATAACCTATCGTTCTATTTTTTTTATCGAAGTGAGATATATAAATTCAATTATTAGGAGTGCTGCCCGTTATGAAACTTGCAACCAAGCCATAAACACAAAAGAAAGTTTTTGGTTATTTAATTGTTAATTTCCAAATTAAGCTCGGTACTGAAAGGAAGCCAATTGTTTTTTTTTAAATTTTCGTGCTTGGATTGAGTGCCATATAAAACAAAAGCTAATGATAAAAAATGTGTTCAACTACTTACTTGATTATAACATTTCCCCCCTTTAATATTGTCAAGGTGTTTTTTAACACCATGTTTAGTTTTTTAGGCGAATTTATTCTAAAAAATGTGGGGGGGCAGCTTAGTGGTAAGAGAGTAAAAACTGTTCATAAAATAAGAACACTTTATTTTATATAATTTATAGCATTTAATTGCTCCTGTTATTGATTTTTTCCTCCCCGCTCAAATCAAACAAACTATTCAGCATTTTATTCTGTACCAGAAATCAACGGCTGGACTAGATACCCTCGCCTAGACTCTTTCCATTCCTTGCGTGCGAGTGGGATGGAATGAACAGACTAAAAAAATCTTTCTTATTAAAAGATGGATTAATTGTACAGTTTACTGTGTATAGTATAAGTATGTAACGACCTTGTATGTGAACAAATATGTGAAACACACGTTAAAAAAAAACAAAAAAAACCATTAACAATTAACAGACGCCACAGAAATTAAAAATGAAACAAAACATGTAAAATAAAACTGAATATATTCAATATAATCATTATAATTAAAACGTAACTAAGGATACAATGAAATTGATGGTTATTTTATGATGAAAACAAGATTTTTATATTTATTTATCATAATTGATGAATAATAATGATGATTCATTTGATTCTACATATAATATAATAAAAGATATCGAGATTCTATTATGTATATTTAGCTAACCTATTTAATAACATTTTGCATTTAGGTACTGTTTCATGGAGTAGGTAGGTAAATTTTAGAGAGCTACGAAGAAAGTGTTAGGTTTAGTAGTTAGTACGAAACTAGGCCTTTAGTCAGTACTGATAAGGCTTTTAAAACTAATTTATAGATCGAGACAGTACATTGGTAGTGGCGGAATAAACTCAAGCTCTCATCCGAAGGGCGAGCACAGGAAGCGCGATACATCGCGAGAAACTGACATGAACTATCAAAACTCGTAGCGTCGTCGCATTGTCACTTCGTCATCGTTCTCGTGAAGTCTCACGAGAACGATGACGAAGTGAGACTTCACGAGAACGATGACGAAGTGACAATGCGACGACGCTACTATTTTGGCAACGATTGATATCTGTCAATGACTCTTATGTATGTCTTAGGTGTACTCAGGCCACTGTCAGAAGAGAGCCTTAAGAATTAGTTCATTTTACGTACTAATCTTTTAATCAAAACTAAATCGAACTGTTAGTCGTTGACCAACGTCATCGCGGGGCGAATTTCGCAATTTTGTTTCGGCGGTGTCTATTTTGAACGCAAAACGTTAATTTTCTAACCTAATCAGAACCTGTGTAATTTACTTAGGGACTCGAAAAGCCCCAACATAAATCACGAGGTGATTTAAGTAGAAGAAATTAAAATTGATTGGGACTACAGTCTTTTACTTCTCACCACCACATTTGGTCATGGTTCTGATAACTGTTGCCTGATAATGTTTTTTGAGGCAGTATTTGGCATCTATTTATGATAATTTGTGACCTTTATTAAAGCCTGAGAGGTAAACGCAGGGTGTCACAAAATATGCCAGTCTCTTTTATGAGTCAAATAAAAAGCTTTGTTAAATAGGACTTGGTATTTTTTGTGACTACCCTGTATTTTTTTCAGAAAAGAACGAAACATGTTTAGCACCTAAAATTTAGCAACGCATTTATATATTTACATACTATTTTGATAGGTACATTACTTACTAGAATTAAACTAATCACTAAAGATGCTGCTATAAAAAAATAAACACACAAAACAAATAATTTACTCTGTACATTGTTGGAAATTATAATAATTACTAGACGTTAACTGGTTTTGTTAGGTAAGGTACTATTGAAATTTACATTTATGGCAATTATTAATTAATATAATAACATAGTGTATCCTATTGACTATTTAAATACGAGTTAGTTGTAGGTACCATAAATAAGTACCTACATATTGATATGTCAAAAACTGTACGTAGTGTGTAATCTTTCAATTCCTTAAAATGTACCTCTTAACAAATGCATTTTATAATATACTCAAATAAAAAAATCAACTTAAAACATGAACAATGTATGGTATTTAGTCAATAAAGTTGCCATATTCATTTATTTGTACTGGCAACATTTAAAAAACCCTATACAATTATCTAATCTGTGACAGTCAACTAAATCATAAGCAGCTACAAGCAAGTGCTTCCACAGTGCAAATCAATGAGACAATTGTACAAAAACGTAATAAAATAGTGCAAAATTGTCACAAAAATAACATACAATAATATTTTAATGGTCCTGAGTCTCAAACACAAGTCTATGTAAGCTCTGGCACAGTATAGCGTGATCAACTAGATTTGAAACTTTATCTAAATAATTTGATCAGTATCTCATTTACCTTAAAGGAATATACTTAAGAAAATATTTTTTTTAAATAAAGCTAGTAAAAAGATACCTTGTAAGCAGGAAGTCAATAGAAGTCTGCCTACTTTCAAGTCTCAAATTTCCTTGACCGCGTTATAATGCCCAGATAATCATCTTTCGGCGTCAACTCCACAAATAACTAAAAACACTGAACAACACAGAAAATAACGCATAAGATACACGTAGGTATAACATTTGCACACTGCAGGGTCAGATCTTGAGAAAGATATGGCCATTACTTTAATGCCTCTGCTATAAATGCAAACATCTGTCCCATTTCACAGAAAAATTCATTTCATTCAACCGTATATTTATTAAATTAAACTAGTAATTTTATCTAAGAATTTTAATTTATAACGCCATTTTGTCATTCGTCGCACTAGATTCGATATTCAAATCGAAGTCAAGGTGAAGGTCAAGGTCACACGCTCCAATGCTTTTGGAATGCCATATTGGGGCTGCACTAAATTAAAATCTTTATCGTCACAGATACTCGCGAAATGCTTGGAATTTGACCTTTTTCTAGCCTATTCTAGCCTCCATTTTGGATTATTGTATACTAGCATCCCGCTTGGGACTTCGTTCCCGTGGGAATTCGAGAAAATTATGTAGCCTATGTTACTCCGGGATAATGTAGCATCCTAATGGTGAAAGAATTTTTGAAATCAGTCCTGTAGTTTCGGAGCCAAACCCTATTCGTTACATACAAAAATACAAATCTTTCCTCTTTATAATATTAGTATAGATTTAGCGGGCTGATTCGTATCCTTAGCTTTCGCTAATCAAATCGTGCAAATCGGGCTGCCCTTTGGATTTTGCATTTCAGCTGTGCAGAGTGACTTGCATTATGAGTGTGCACCTCCTAGCCTCATTTATATGTGGATACCTAATATTTCTTTCTCCCATTATGAATGGTCATACTAATGCAGGCATGTAATGGGTAACAGTGTGGCACAACAGTGGGGAATGTATTTGTCACAGTGACCTGAGCCTGCAGCGGCCATTGTTAAGCAGTGTCCCCCTACTAATATGCCTTTTCGAAACATTATACAGAAACATAGCATCAAATACCTACATCAGTCTATACCCTAAGTAGGTGCCGGTAGGCTTGTACGTCCCTTTTAAGATGGATAATATTCCCTGTGCGTTTAAAGAGATGAAGGATCGGAAGTCGGGATCATATTTAAGCAATATTAAAACAATCTTTGGCGAGTGTCATCACTTTTTACAAAGAACGATATTTCGTGATCCATGAATACAATTAAGTAGGTCATTGCTTCCAGAAGCTTTTGCAGCTTACATCATCAAACCACTCGCATTGATTCGTTTGTGACGTATAATCTAAGCCAGATAACAATGCCAACGACGTTTTTTACGCTTCAAAATGAGTAAGGTACAACTATCATAGTATTTTAATTAAGCACGACGCCCGCTCAATTTGTAAGGATTATACTGTTTTGTAACCCTGCCAAATGATTTCTATTCTTTAGTGAAAAACTATCGAAGCGTAGTACCTCAATTTCGAAGCCTAAAAACCACCGCTCGCCACCTTATTTGGCGAAATATAGTCTGTCGGGATGTTATTCAGTCTCTTTCACATCTACCTACTTAGTATACCATGTAAGACGCTATCTTCTTAAACTACTCCGCGTATTTTCCCGCTACACCACGTGGCATCGAGTGGTTCTAGAACCAGTGATGCTCTGCCTACCCCGTTAGGGATTATAGACGTGAGCATATGTATGTATGTATCACACGTTTCCGCGCAGTCTTTGAGTTTTTTTAACGGAATATTTACCTAACATGTAGGTAAGTATAGAAAACTCAATGTCTGGCAATCTAGCTTACTACATTTAATGTAACAATTCTAGCATAATGTTTCGACAAAACACGCGCAGGAGAGTGGCTATACTATAATAAAAATGGTGTGTAGTGACGTCACAGTGGTCACGCTCGCTCACCGGGCGCGGCGCGGTGGTCCAGCCGCAGGGAGGAGGGGGGGCGCGGGTGCGGGGGGGGCAGCGCCTCCGACACCACCAGCGGCGTCTGAGGGGACTCCAAGGGCTTCGTACCTGGAATTAATGGAAAAACTACCTTTAGCAAGTAATAACAGTAATAACAGTAATAATCGTTTATTTCAGGCCAAAAAACCCGTAATTATCACAAAAATTGTATGGGTCAATAGCACATCATGCTATCAAAAACTGTCAAATTTCTTTAATCGATTTTCAATTTTATCTCAAAGCATTAGAGTTCACTATTCATTGGGAAAAGACAGTTTGTGGTAACCTGATGAGCTGTTGACTGTACATGAATACAAAAGAATGCATTTCATATTTCTTATCTCGTGTAAATAAACCGCTGTTTTACATACAGCTCAATCATAAAAACGGTTTAGCGTGAACAGGAGCGGCTGGAAAAGCTACACCTCATCGGTCATCTCAATTCATAAATTGGAACACATCGGATTTTGAAATAAATATTTTTTAAATTTGAAAAAAAAAATGTAAGTAAACATTAAGAAGCAAAAATTATTAAGTAAGTAAGTAGTTAGTTAATTTAATATTTTAAGAATTTTAATTTATTATAAAGTTAAAACAATTTTGAAAATAGTTAAAAAGTTAGGGAAACCAATATTTCATGCAATTAAGTAGATAAGTTATTGTATTTCACGCCGGGACCAAAATGAACAAATTTCAATTCTAAGCCTTCCACGTAAAGGCTGCCCCAAACTCATTTGCAACACATGAGTAGATAATCATGTGTCTGTAATATGTATGTAAAGCAACAGTCTCGCCGAAAATAAAAAAAAATAAAAAATATCATTATATTTAACCGAGTTTTTATGATTAATAAAAAGTTTTCAGAGCATTTCTGTTAAGAGACGAGTCAGTTCACTTACCTTTACCGTTAATTACCAATCCCACCTTTAGTCATGTCAGTCGTTTAGACAAAAAGCGACTTTAATGAAATACAAATACGAACCTACATATGTGTCTCCTTACACTCACCAACAAAAGAGCTTTCGAGCCAGTACAGTTTCTGACTGGACCGCGGGGAGGGCTGCTTGTCGATGTCACCGTTCGCGGGTTCGAGTCCCGACACGTAATGGACGATGGCTGACGTCACTTCCTTGATCGAGGTTTGGATCTCCTCGGCTGCCTTCGATGCTTGTTGCTGCTGGAGGAGCGACGAGGCTAGTCTGGAAACGAGAGTTGTATGTTGAATATATTGACCATTAAGTTTACGCAAAATTTGACTGATTCCAATTCTATCTTCAGCAGAATTTCATTTTTTTTAAATTAAAATACTTAATTAATTGACATTTGATCGCGTTGGTACCCATTTTTGTTGCCTATACAAAAGCAGTTTTGGCGCGAACTTGGCGTGAGTGGTTGCTGTGCCGATTAATTTTTTTTTCTACATTAAAAAGTTGTTTAATGTTAATAGTTATTGTGTTGTGCAGTAAATTACCTCAAAACAGTGTGGTGATAAAAAAAACAAGTGAAACAGAGTATAGGCTCCGTTTGGTTCTGAAAAAGATCCAGCAGCAGTGCTTCTCGTCACCATAGTTCTCCGTAAACAAAACATTATCGCTTTACTGAGTCTGAGAGGAGCTTATTTACAAGAAATACACGGCTGTATGGACGTAGATTCCTTTGCTTTTCCCAAAAGGAATTTTAACATAAAAAAGTGGTTTTTGTACCGTTCATGTGGCGTCCTAGGCGTGGAATTCAATCGCTCCTGGCTCCTCCAGCCGAGGTAAGGCTGTCTCGCGCTGAAGGAGGACCGAGTGGAAGGCGAACAGAGGGGACTCGTGCCGCGGATGCTGCTGCGAGTCGACGAACACGGGGAGGTCTGAAATAAACAGGGGTAACGGTTATTAATGGTGACGGTCAGGTTCGCTTGTTAGCAGGGTCACGAAGGTCAGATGAGACCCGGAGTCCTATAGCACAGGCCTCGGCTAATAAAAGACCATTTCTAATTAGACGCAATTTCGTAACCAGGCTGCCGTTTCTGCTGTGTGGTGATCGGTTGAGAATAACACCACCCCATCTCTTTCCGTGGGTGTCGTAAGAGGCGACTAAGGAAACATAAATGAGACCTGCCTCCTAGTAATCAATCCCAGGCAACGACACTTCATTTTTTTCTGAATCTGAGGTGTCGTCATATGGTCTCATGCGGTGTGGTAGGCTCTGTAAAGGACCGTCTGGTTCGCGACCACCCTCCTACCGAAGTCCGACGCCGAACAGCTTGCTGTGTTCCGTCGGTGCGTGGGAGTACCAGTGCCTTTATAGGCATTTTCTGGGTTAACTCGCTCCATCGTCGACCTCATCTTTGACCTTTATGGTCAAGATTGAGTTCAAGAGTTAATCCATCTTATAATTAAAAAAAAGGTCACTTTTATTTGTTAAGGACAAATAAATGACGTTTATTATTATGTAAACTTATGATATGACATGACCTAATATGTGAAATATTTTAAGTTCTTCTTCTTAACAGCCCAATATGTCCGAGGGGCACAAATAACGATAAATGAAGTGAAGGTAACCCTTAACTGTTACAAAACTCTGTTCAAGACGTGGCTTTTTAAAGATACATTTAACAGTGTTAAATAGTCTACTTTCTACATAAGTATTTGAAAAAAGTCGCAAGTAGCACGTTTGTAGGTATTCAAGATAAAGTACAAATAAGTACTTACTTTGTATAATAGTTTTTACGTCACGACCCCATTCACATGGTGTAAAGAAAACGCAGTGAAGCGTACCGCTTTCATTGTAAACGAATGTATAACATAGGTTTTTGTTTAGCGTTATCTTTTATGTAAATGTTCCTTCCGAACAAATTGCTCAAGGAAATGTATGACTGCCTATTGAAGATAAGATTGGTATTGTAACACATATTTAATGAAAAAGAAAGTTTGAAGGAACAAAATTACATATCGGCGTCATCAGTGACGAAGTGAAAATAACATATCGACATTCGGTCTCATAACTTCTGCCCAAGATAAGTCTATAAAACGGTAACTTGCAACTTGAGGCGGCGAAAAGACCACCGACCAATGTTAAATATTGGTCTGTGACGACAACTATTATGGAAATGGCTGGGCGTTGTTGCCTCCCAGGCTACCCAAATATAATCTGGAGAACTAGCGGTCTACTCTTCTTCTTTTTAGCGAGTCGATGGCAAGTAACTATAACGTTGTAGCCCAGAACGTGGCCACTTGGACGGCGGATTGCGTAGCGTCCATTAGGTCTTGTTTCGTGCAGGTGGTAGGGCACTAGGGCACGCACTGCATATTGCTAGGTGGGCCAAGGTTTGCACCTATGTGGGGACATACAACCCAAGTCTGTGTTTTTGGAAAATCCCCACCGGAACATTTTGTCCTTGCTACGGCCAGTCTGTGTCTGAAGTCTATTCAAAGGAAAATAGTGTGGTTCATAAGCGGTGATAGCCCAGTTGGTAATGAGCCAGACTTTTAATCCGAAGGTCGTGGGTTCAAATCCTGGTGCGGGCCTGTACCACTATATTCGTCTTTTCGGATTTATGTACGGATTTCTAATTATCACTTGCTCAACGATGAAGGAAAACATCGTGATTAAACATACCCGTCCAAGAAAATTCATTTTCGAAAGACGAGCGGTCCACCAACCCGCATTGGGCCAGCATGGTGGACTATGGCATAAATCCCCTTTGCGTTTTTGAAGGAAGGCCCGTGCCTCTCGGTGGGGACGTATATGGGCTGATAAGAGAGAGAGTGTGGTTAAATGACAATTATTGTGGTCTACTCACTTGATTAGAGTTGAGACGGCTAGTAGACCACCGGCCGAAGCTGGTGGTGTGTGGTGACAGCTGTGGCGGGGGAGGTTGGACGTTATTGCCTCCCAAACTGCCCAGGGAGGTGGTCTTCGAGTTGAGCCCACTCCACCGCGTGGCCGATGCTGATGCATCAGACAGCCGCTTGCGCAGGAGGAAACCCTCGCGGGGAGCCGGCGCGTTCTTGTACCTGAAATATGGAAAATATTTATTTATTTATAATTATAATATAAAAATAACACATGACATTGTGTAAGCTTTTGTATAGCCGTTGCCGGTTAACTTCTGCGTATGCTACCGTCAGCTTGGATGACAAATCGCGCTAGAAATACTTGCATTCTATCTGTTAAAGAAATTGGTTTTCTACATGAAAAACTAGTCCTGCTTAGCCTGTCTAATCGGGTAACGAAGTCATGACGAATATCGAATGTCCAAAGAAATACGCAAGTACCGGGTGAATTTAAATTAGCAAACTGTTTTTAAACAAAAATCGAATATTTTAATTACTAAGAAGAGACCAAGGCGATTAGCTGATCCCATAATAACTTGTATGGATTGACACCTTTTTCCCTGTTGGGTTTAGTATTCACATTCTATCACTTTTACGAAATAATTTAAGTTATCCGATAGTACAATAAAGTAGAAAATGCGAATAAAATCAATAATGTACTGTGATCGTTTATGTAAATCGCTCCATAAGTAGTTAAAGTCTAATCGGCAAATCGTCCACAATGTCCTTCACGTATTAACAAGGAAACTTGGCCCCAAGGGGACGTAGACAATAGGGATGTAGTTTTCCTATCAACTATGTATCAGAGCTATTCACGGCCAACAGGTAGTCGAATTTAAAGCATTCTAAGTGTTTGCAATAGAGGCTATTTTCGCATATTGAAAATGCTCGCATCCTGACGCAAGACATTACGTAATGAAATGAATGATGTTCACAAAGATTTTTACAATGAAGTGAAATAGCTCCATGATGTTGGCGTAAAGTGTTATAATACGTAGCCCAAAATCACATGGAACGGAAGTTTAAGAAATAACATTTAATAAAAAAATTCAGAGAACAAAATTCTGCTGTTAAGAAATACAAAGCTGGACCATCCAACTCTTCATTAACGTTTACAAAAACCCTGTTTCGTTTTAGTTATACCTACTTTTAAAGTTAAGAGTAAGCTTGACACAGAACGGACTCCCTGTAGGTATCACGATAATGCAAAATATTCATTCAGGCATCCCCCCATAAGGTCACATGCCAGTCTTGTCACCTACTAATTTAATTAGTCTATGGTTAATTAGTCTCGTCTAGAAACTAACTCGACCTTGAGGCTCGTGAGAACTCAAGGTAGGTACTAACTATCGAGAGTATGCCAAGCTTGACACTTTGGTCCGTAAGCAGGAGTGACAAATTGCATACCTATACCTATGACTGTGGAATCTGGAGCGTGAGCTGTTCTATAGCCTACTAATAGCCCTACTGTATAGGTACCTAACCTATACAGTAGGGCTATTTTAAACCTTAACTAAATAGAGATACCTTACTTAACTCCTGCATAGTTGATAAGGTCACTTCTTGGATTTGTCTATTGTGTATTTATGTGTGCAACTATACGTATCTAATTAATGAGAGATTTTTAAACATCATTTTTTAAATACAAGTTGAAAAAGAACCTCCTAGCTACATTCAAAATCCTGTACCAGTATCACTCAAAGAACACATTTATGTTTTTTTTTAAATATTTTTTCATTGGGAATAGTTCATTTTTTGCCTAAACGTAGACATTACTCCTACACCAGGCACGCGAGGGGTGCGGGTAGCGCTCGGGGGGTGCACCCGAGTGGTGTCTACGTTTAGGAAAAAAAAATCCCCCCTCCCCAAAAAAATAAAAAATAAATAAAGTGTTCAGTAAGTGATACTGGTTCAGGATTTAGAATATAGCTAGGAGGTTCTTTTTCACCCTGTATATCTATCAAATCAAAACCAAAGATTGCTTTATTTCATAAAACATATAAAATGTTGCTTGATTTCATATGTGGCTCAATGTCCTTTATAAAAGCGAGTGCTAAGAAGAAGAATAATAAGGTTTCCATGTCCATTTTTAATTTAATTTAGTAGACTCTACATCGGCTACGCAACTTACAGTACTAACCATTAGTATTATATCAATAACTAATAGCATTCCGCTCGGAACTTCGTTCCCGTGGGAATTCTGGAAAATTATGTAACCTATGTTACTCAGGGATAATGTAGCATCCTCATGGTGAAAGAATTTTTGGTCTTTTTTTGACGGGGTTAAAAAGAGTGGGGATCGTAAAAATATTCAAACAGCTAAAAGTCACATTATGTTAAGTTTTAGCGTTTTAACTGCCTACAACCAAATAAACACCAAACTATATTTCGACAAAACACCACGCAGCGAGTTATCGTGTCTGTTTTTGAGTCTCATATTACCACTAATCGATATGATATTGTATAATCGTTTCTCATCACAATATAAAGGTGAATTGATAATTGATGTCATCTTTATCAGATCAGTGGTGTGTGAAACTAGATATCGATTTTAATAAAACTAGGATGGAACTTAGGTACCTACTGATAAGACTAAAGTCGGTTTCAAATTGTTTTCGCTAACTAATTTTAGTCACCTAATATGCAGCTAACGAGTAAGTGACAAAGAAGAACTAACTGAAAAGTACATCTACGAAATAACTGAAAGGATCAATCCTTACTTCCTTATCCTTAATCCTTAATAATATTATAAACGCGAAAGTTTGTAAGAATGGATGGATGTATGGATGTTTGTTACTCTTTCACAATCAAACGGCTGGACCAATTTTGACAAAATTTGGTATGGAGGTAGCTGACACCCTGGATTAACACATAAGCTACATAATTTTCCCAAATTCCCACGGGAACGAAGTCCCGGGTGAAAAGCTAGTAATATTATAGTTACAAAATGCTCTATTGTTACAGTTGCAACCCCGTGTTAGAGATGCAACCCTTAGGAATGGGATAGGAGATAGTTCAGTTTTAATACATACATACATAAGCTCAGGCCCATAATCCCTACCGGGGTAGACAGAGCATCAATGTTTTTAAAACCACTTGATGCCACGTTCGACATAAATTCAGAATATGATGTATAAGGTGTGAGAGGTTGTCAGCTTTTGGCCCAAAATACAACAAAACCCTCGCGTCCCACTTACTGACTTTTACAGTATGCCTGTTTTTCTTTTACTCGCACTCCAGCATGGATTTAATAAATCCTACTAAAATTATAAATTTATAATATTAGTAGGATAATGCGACAGTTTGTAAGGATGCGTGTGGATGTTTGTTATTCTTTCACGCAAAAACTACTGGACGGATTTGATGAAACTTTGCAGTAATGTCGCTTAGACATCAGAATAACACATAGGCTACTTATTTTTCCAAACTCCCACGGGAACGAAGTCCCGGGCGAAAAGCTATTGATGATAATAACTGAAAAAAATTACCATTCAGGCACATTGAGCTTCTGTAAAGACCTCTGGACCCTCAACTCGTGCTCTGACAGCACGCGGTCTGAATTCTTCTGCAGCTCGTTCTCTGGAGGCTGTAACAAAACCAACACCATTTAACAAACATTTTTTTACATTTAAATACAAAATTCTACAATTTTAAACGTCAGGATGACCAGCCGGCGCAAGTCCTGCTTCACTCTGGGAGTGAAGAACTCAAAATCCTCGTAACGCGTCGAAATTTTCGTCTCGAAGCCAGGTTTTAATAACATATATAAATATGTTTAAATTTGTAGAATTAAAAAAAACAATAATGCATTGTTACACCACCTCCTGGCATTTCGATGACCCATCAGATTTGATATTTAGTTCACTGTCTTCAAAAAGATCTTCGAGCAAGCATTGCTAGATTAAAACGGGAAAGTTAATAAATGGGTCAAGGTTTGACCTACTATTGGATATTCTAGTCAGGAGATTTCTATCAGGAGGTGGTGCAACAGTTTCTGTTGCTATAGTTCTATAGTATGGAATATGATTGATCCAAGTTTGCATTTCGTATCGTGTCGATAATAGCGACATTCAATGAAGTGCAAATGCAAACGAATTTTCGTCGTTAAACATTATAAATTAGTTAAAGGCATCTAGTGTAAAAAAAAGAGCGCGAATCAATCTAATTCAAGCTAATTCAAGAAGAGAAAGAGCTGGTTCAAGATTCATTCATCAAAAATGTTACATATTCTTAGGCAGTGATTCGCGTTCAAATTTTCAATAACTTTAGACACCCTTAAAATTGATAGAAAGCGGTGTCGCATATAAAATGCGCAGTAAATATGTGCTCTTAAATAAAAAATGGTAACATAATATATTAAATTAGGTACCACTCATGTTAAAAGCTACTCTATGTGAGTAAAATTATGTAAATAAATAATCACGGTAAGAACTCTATTTTAAGTAAAAACTATAGCTAGATTACCTACCTAATACAGTTAAAGCCGTGATGAGATTTTATAAGGTGAATCAGAAGCTTATGAAAAAATTAAACTGCTTAGAAATATTATTTATTCCGAAATATTCTAAAAAAACTACAGTATTATAGTGATATGCTAAAGTGCTAAATCCAAGTACCACTATTTACCGATTCGTCTACTGGTGCTAAGCGATACACTGACTCAAAGAAGTTAACATTTGATTTGAAGTTGTTAGCCATCGCTGCGTTTTCATCACCAAACTCCTTCAGCGTTGATGAGTCCGGCATTCCTTCGCAATTCTTCAGTGTTTGATATATCTTGTAAACGGCAAATCTAGCGTAATCAGTCTCCGAATCACTATCTGATAAATCAGATATAATATTGTCACCACAATGTGACTGACTGATGATTTCTTCAGTTGGGTCCGATAGCTCATGATTTCGTATATTATTATCGATGCCGCATGTTTCAATGATATCCGCCCATGAGGCCACATTATCAGAAACTTCAATTTCTTCAGTTTCGATTTTCTCTAAAAAATCAGTCCCTTTTTCAACCAAATCAACAATACCGTAAACAGAATCATTCCACGACTCACAGTAATCGAATTCACTTTTAAATGAATTCGTATCAAAGCTAACTCTTCTCTGTTTTCTTTTCAATGTCGAGGTCGCAGGTGCGACGTTTTGCCCTGTGCAATTTTGTAGTATTTTATCTTTTTCAAACTCGTCGTAATCCGGCAGTTCTAAATCGCTGAGATCATTCACAGGCTTTGGCAGTGCAAGCATAGAATTTGATGTGAAATTATTATTCAGCTCTTCTACTGGCGGAGGAGGCACACTTTCCAATAAACGTTCGAAAAACGCACGTATCCTGTCGTCGTTTTCATTACGTAAGTCATCTCTGGACGGAAAATCTTTGTCTTTAGCTTGTTCCACAAGGGATGTCACTCTTCTCGACGAGTTAAGCGAAGGGTTGCTGTTTGCGGACTTGAGACTACAGGTCGAGAGCCTCTTCTTAGCGTCGTACCTCTTGATGACGATCTTTGATTTCCACTCCCTGTGCTTGCACATGAATCCACTCACTGTCAATGAATGTTCTTCATCAGACTCACTTCTTGGTATATCTGGATGTATCGCGTAGTAGTAGTCTCTTGAAAGCGGCTTGGAGTAAACATGCTCTGGCTTCACTTCCTCAAACGGCTCCATCTCCTCTGTGATCCATACTGAGTCCAAAGTGTGCCAAAATCTATTCCTTTGCAAAACTTCTTCAGTAGATAGTAAAATCACAGACACCATTTCAACTGTTGTTGTCGCGGTAACGTCTTGAAACAAGTGATAAAACATTCGCACATTAAGAATTCGCATTATTAGCATGTAAACATCTTAAAAGATATTCACAACAATTACTTAATGATCAATAGAAACGAGTTCTAAATGAGATCCTTTTAACGCATTTTTTCCGATTATTTACAGTTTTAATTATTTAAATGTTTGCAGTTTGTTTGTAAATACTATATAAATTTTTTCCATTAATCCTGGCTATTAACGCATTGCTTTTATAGAAAATTTACACTTTGTTACAAAACTTTAAACTCGACGGTGGGAAGAGCGAACACTACCTGTTAGTGTCTAAAGGGACTCACCCTGACGTCGGAGGAGGCAAGAAGCGCGCACGGGCCCAACAGTCCCACGCTCTCCCAGCAAGTCATGTCCACAAGGGGCGAGTACCCGCGGCGCACTGCCCGATGCACCTACACTCGCATACTGGTGCTCTACCGCGGTGATGCACCACTAACTCCGCAATACCACGTTACGTAAGTCCTCATGTCGCACTCATCTTACTGATTTTATTAAAACAAACAAAGCTTCTACACACAAAGCGGAGGGCCTTAGAGAAAAGCAAGCTGCAATATCGAAGCGGAAAGCGTTTGCCAATCAAATCAGCATAACGTTGTCTATTGAACGAGAAAATCCAATTACGAGACTGAACCGGAGCGACCGTGGGGCTTCGGAGCTTAAGGTCGCTCTGCGGGTCGGAGGCCTGGGGGGCGCCGGGTCGGGCATGCGGAGCGTCAGGGGGCTGCGACAGTCCGCATCGTGGAGCGCTCGCGAGGACTGCTCGCGGCTCCGTCTCCCGCCAGACTGAGGCGCGGCGCGTGGCCTTGGACTTAGCGCCTGCGCCCTACACAGCCCTTACTACCGACTCCGCTCTCAACAATACCACTATTGTGACGTTACACTTCTTCTCACCTTATACTCTAGAAGCCAACTGCCTGAATGTCTTATGATTAAGACTTGCTTATTTGAGCAACTCTTACATGACCCTCTGACTGCACTTAGCTTTAGGGTATCTAAAAGAGTAAGCTTAGCACAACTAGTCAAGAAGGAAATAGTTGTAACCCCAATGCAAGTCTGCTACAAATAGTAACATTTGTTTGAACTTGTGAAATATTGTTAATGGGTGTGGTTGTGGTATTGCGTGACACGATTGACCTCAAACTTACCCCTATGATTTTAATATTTAATAATCTTGAATTCAATTTAGTTCATTGCGTCTAGAAATGGGGCGTTTTAGTTTATTAAACCGTTCATTTTTACGCGACTCAAAAAAGTTCTCTGTGCGACCAACTTACGACAGAACAGACATTACTCAAAGAATGACATCGAATAAAAGCAGAGTCAGTGAATAAAAGTCATTGAATCAGCTGACTTTTTATATTTTTTAAAACTGAGCTTTGACGTTTGAGTATAAACAAATACTACATACTCAAAGCGTTTGAGTGGAGTGAAATGAAATGAAGTATTTCGGACCATTTCCGGACGCATTATTTCTATATCTATGTTTCCGGATTTTAGTTAAAAAGTTCGTAGCTAATTTCCGATAGTTCCATATGTTACGAAGAGGGCATTGTCCTACCGTTTTCAAAGGGGAGAGTAACATTCACGTAACGTTGCCTTTTATGGGTATTTTGATATGGTTAATTTGATATTCCATTAGATAAAGGAGCGGGTGGGTACAGAGGGGGGGATTGTGGCTCAGATATTACGATACGTATAGAGACAGTTTAAATTCTATATCAATCGCCCCCTGAAAAAAAAAGATGGCCTGTTTGGTCGAGTGGTAGTGGTGCTGCATCTTGATCGACGGGGGGTCGCATCTCGCATACAACTTGAGCGATCAGCTGATTTTCTCAGAATGAGACGAGATTTTTTTTGGAGAATTTGTCATGGTTACCTTGGGAATAGTTTTTTGGTTTCATAGGGAAAATCAACCTCTA
The DNA here is from genome assembly GCA_949987775.1 of Aproaerema taeniolella. Classification (NCBI taxonomy): domain Eukaryota; kingdom Metazoa; phylum Arthropoda; class Insecta; order Lepidoptera; family Gelechiidae; genus Aproaerema; species Aproaerema taeniolella. Next base: position 4,670,178 of record OX465248.1, read on the forward strand.
ACTAAAGTATCGCAGACTGATTTAAAATCACCCGATATAGAAGTTAGGAGACTAAAGGTAGAGGGAAACTACACTTTTTTTGCCACATAGCCAACGAAACCGATTTTAGGGAAGGATTGCTTTTTTTATTAATAATGGGTTCACTTTTGAGCAGAATCTAGCATAAGGATGAAGATACGGTCCAGGGTGTAGCGCTCTCACCCAGAAGAAGCCTATTCACTGGAACTTTAAAGAGATTCGAGTTAGCATGAGTTCGGAAATATAGACGCAGGCAGAGAATTCCGTACTATTTTATTTTAATATATTTTATTTTAAGTAACATCCTGAATGTTCTATAAAATAAATCAATTTGAATTCAATTGAATTATTAAAATTTTCGAAAAAACTTACATACATATAAAGATGAAATTTCGAAATTTTCAAGTCCCAGCATCGCTACGCCGATAGTTAAAGAGGATATACAACACATACAAAAACACTCCCATTCTGTAAACTAAATACAAAACACATAACAGTGATAAACACAGCAGTATAAAGATTATCATTAATTTATATTTCTAGCGAAAAACAAGTTGTAAAACGTGAAATGGGTCCCGAGGTAAAGTCACCGAAAACGAGATGGTTTCTGATAAATACGTAATGAAACGTGACGGATCACGTTAACGGAACGTAGGTACTTTTCATTGGCCGCGCCAAAAATATATAATCCAAGATCCTAGGGCCGCCAGACCTTACTTATTTTCTCAGTAACCAAAAGTGTGGGAAAGAGTAGTGCTTATATGTACTATTAACATATGAATACCTGCTAATCTGGGCCGATGGCCAATTTTCAGCTACCAGGTTCTGAAGGTACTTCCAAAAATTACTCACTGGTTTGTAGTATTTTTTGTTTTTATTGATTGTTTTAAAAGCGCTAAATAATTTTCGATAAAATTTATATGGGACTACCTCTGGAGTATACTCTTTCGAACAAAAAAAGAATTTTGAAAATGGACCCATAATTGACGGAGAAATTGGTGAACATACTCGTACATAAAAAAAATATATACAGTCGAACATAGAACCTCCTCCTTTTTGAAGTCGTTTAAAAACAGTCGACATTCAATACTCTTTCGTTTTTCAAGTTATGGCAGGCTTTGATGGCAGCTTTCATAAAAGCCGGTCATATTAAACTATTGCGTCCTGAATATTTTAAGCGCTGTGATAAAGCCTTTGGCATCTGCTGTTTAATGTAAGTACTACTTGAAGCTTTTTTTAATGAGATAATTTGAAATCATGCCTTAAAGGGATCGTAACGTATTTCCAGTAACCCTGTTTAATGATCTTTCAGGAAAGACAGGAAATTAAGAAAAAATCGCTCGTGTAATCGTTCAAGTGTATAATTTTCCACGTTAAAAACGTATGAGTCACCGACTTCAATCCCAACAACAGTTCCTATTAGCAGATTACCACAAACGAAAATATCACTCATTTATTTAGATGATGTTCTGGTTTGTAGTATTTTTTTGTTAATGTTGATTTTTTAAAAGCGCTGAATCATTTTCGATAAAATTTATATGGGACCACCTCTGAAGTATAGTCTTTCGAACAAAACAATTTTTAAAATCAGTCCATAATAGCCGCCTATTATGGACGATTGAAATCGGTGAACATACATAAAAAAATACATATACATATTGAACATAGAACCTCCTCCGTTTTTGAAGTCGGTAAAAAGTAATAGCCTTATAATGTCACTTAGTCGCATATTGCTGTGTTTACATTACATTTCCAGTTTAAAACACTTTAGTACCTAGTATTTTTAAAACGCTTACTCGCGTAGAGTGATCAACCATTTCTTTGAAAAATGGCGTCCACAATATCGTTATTTTACCGATGTCTGATAATTTTTTATCAAAATTAAATTATGGAATGGCGAGGTCGCCAATATCAAGTAGAGTACAACATCAAAATCAAGTAGTATACAGCAGCACATCAGGTTACCCATTGCACTACGAAAGTCGGTGCTATTAAAAACAAGATAAGGGCGACGTCAAGGTCAACATGTGTAGCCTTATGTGCTGCCGTGTGTACATCAGAGCCTCGTCCATTGATCACCGCTAGAAGATGACGAATTAGGAGCACTAATGTTATGACCCAACACACCCCGCGAAGAGGAATATTCTCAAAAAAATTTAGGGAAACAAAATGTTCGGCGCGAATTCTTTGTAAAATCACAAAGCGCGCCGAACATTTTTAGTTCCTTAATTTTTTTTTTATGTAAAATCATTTGGTGCAGAGTGATGTATGCTGTATTTGATGTCGATTACGACCAAAAGATTGACTTCGAAATTAATGCTCCACAAACTTTTAGCCTAGTTCGCTACGATATGAAGCCAACCTAACCGAAATACATCTATAAACAAGAAATTCATTTCAGAACAACTTAAAACTTGCCCTGAAAATGCTTTACAAAAGCCTTCAGATTTAAAACTCCATTTTGTTATGAAAAGATCTCGAAACAGGCTTTGAAGAGCCTTTGTAAAAGTGTTCTTATATTGAGTATTTTGTATTCTGAATATCCGACTGAAGAGAGGTGCCAGGAGGACTGTAAATAGTCCTTTTATTGAATGACCTATTCACTTTGACAGCTTTATCGTTGCGGAATAATTCATAGCTCTTGAATGCGGATTTGTGGGAAATGCTGGAAAACAGCTAAATCGATATTTGGTGTTGCCAGCATAAATATTTAGGAAGCATTTTAAATGTCATGCTATTCCTCTTTACGTCAATATCACCGACTATAGTAGTTTAAATAAATGGTAACTGTGTTAGATTCTCGGTCAAGAAAATATTTTTGTGTGATGTTTGTTCGCAGTTCGTGAGTCTGTGTGTCTGTCTCATGTATGTGTTCTTGTAGGGAACCACGATACAAGGTAAAAATTTAACGTGGGCGTCAGCTTCTTATACACACACACATAAGCACCCGCCTTTGTCCCATTGGGGTAGGAAGATATGGGATAAGTGTTATATAGATAAGATATGGGACTCTTTTAAAACCTGACTCCTTTATGCCACTTTTCTCCTACCACAGATAAAAATGACAAACATTTGCGTCAACGTCCTACAAAAAGGACGTACATTATAAAGGGATAGAGGATACGTGCTCGTAAGTCGGTATTACCGCACGAGGCGCTAATGAGGACAGTTCTCGTCCCGTCGCTAATGGGCATTGTGTTACGGGTAATTGGCAGCTGTGACGTCAGCAGGGTTGTTAATAGGGATGCTGCGGACTTGAACGTTTCTATATATAATCAGAAGTTGATTATAACGCTCAACAACTGGGTTTTATTACAATGAGTTAAAGTAATGTTTAAGTTTACGAGGTAATACAATGATAGCCATGAAGTTCATGCTATGCCCTATTCGGATTTACTAAACTAGGTTCAAAGGATAACATGTTTTTAAAGTAGTTATCATAAGGAAGAAAAAAAATTGCTTTTTTTTATGGTTGTTTTCTTTGTAATGTTTGACTCCAAAATTACTGGGCCGATTGAAAAAAAATTCTGTCACCAATGGAAAACTTTCTTTTCTGGGTGTAATAATGTGCTATAACATGAAATTGCAAGAAACAGCTAGCAGTGTCACAAAAGTTGCAACAGCGACAAATCATTACAACTAAGTATTCTCAATACATTATGCAGGACGTGTAAAACCTTAATGCTTTTTGAGTTTCTCTAAAGTGTAACGTGCATATGCAAATAAACCAAAATTAGGCAACCCTAAGCACAAGCTGGACGACTTGGCAGGCCGGCATTAATAGTGTCACAATTAGCCACCACTTCTGAACGTGTGTGAATCTATGAATACCTCCCACTTAACACTACATCTTTCATAATTACATGGAGGTATTGTGAATTTATACAATATCCAAACTATCATTAGTATAATAGGCTCTTAAGTCTGCATGTTGGATGATCTGAATGCCGACCTTCTAAATAAACTTGACCGTTTGTTAAATAACTGCATACGTTTCATATTCTGTTTGCGGAAGTATGATCACGTGTCTGCCTACCGCAAGAAATTGAGATGGCTTCCAATCCGCCAGCGCCGAAGTCTACGAGCGCTGTGTACTCTGTACTCGGTATTGAAAGGGCCTAATGCCCCGGACTACCTCAAGGAGCGTTTCCACTTTGTCTGTGATGGGCACAGCCGACAGCTGCGTTCTGGTGGCAACCTGTTACTACAATGCCCTCTTCACCGCACGGGATTTTACCATCAATCTTTCACTGTGCAGACGGTGTTACAATGGAATTCTCTTCCGGAGGAAATTAGAAAGGCTCCTAGTCGCAACTCCTTTAAATTTAGAGTCCGCTGTCACTTTTTGAACTCGTTGTATGACTTGAACTGACTTCTTCATTCGTATATATTGTATTATATATATATTTAAATGTATTGTATATATTGTATATTATACATTTATTTATAATATTTTTATTAGGGCATATATACATTATGTTTATTATTATTTATATTTAGTTTCGTAAGTATAATGTTTATAATTTATTATTTTATCTTTCACCTCGGATGAGGTGTGCACCTACCACTCATTCTCACCAATCACCCTAAGGTTGACTGGTAGATAATGCCATTGGGCATTAAGTCCGCCCTTGTACTTTTAGTGCATTAAGTTAAATAAATAAATAAATAAATAAATGCCCCTTGGCACAGGGCATCCAAATTTTTCTTTTGGACGTCGCTTGCTGGGCCATCTTGTATAACATCACAAATAACAAACAAATTATAGTTTAGATTTTTGTTTTACTCAATTTAAAACAAAAATCGTGGTAAGAACCCATTATAATGTTTATGAGGTTAAAACTAGCAAAAAAATACCGCGAGAATCTTTAAAATACGTATCATACCACGCGCAGTATTTACTGTTTTAATGGAGGCTGTTACTCGTCTATATGCCTATTTGAATTAGGCTCAGTAATGAATTTTAACAACATACTAAATCTATTATCTCGGCTCAACTTGACGTAAAAGACAGCAAAATGGGGCACGCTTCAAAAGGGGTGGGAAAACCAGGGGCGAAGGGGTGAACTTTGACATTTGTTAAATGCCTTTAAAACGAGGATAGACTCCCACCCCAGGCTTAATGTCAAGTACGTAGATCCTGAATGAAAAGCAGTGATATAAAAGTTTTTAATGAGCAAGCCCTCTTGCTTCCACGCTGGACTGAGAGTGAAAGAAGTTATCTTCCAGCTGCCAAGTGCTAACTCTTCCCAGGCATACTAGAGTCAGCAATTGGGATGTGAGAGCATTGTAGATTTGTAGGTTTTGTACCTACAGCCTAATTGATTCCACAGTTGGGAAAAGTTGTTTTAAAAAAAATGAAGGATTTGACAACTTCGTACTTTCGAACCACTTGTCTAAAGTGGTTCCAAAGTAGGAAATTGTTTTTTTCCTGTTTTGTTGGAAATACCGGCCGGTGTTGTCACCGTGTTAATTCCTGATTCCTGACCGACAACGTAAAATATACACCTGGAAACTAAAATAAACTTTTAGTAGTTTATCTCCCTAATTAAGTGGGACTAAAAAGATCAAGTCTCAAGAATATCCTGTTTCTCACCGCATCTCCCGGGGGTTGTTGTGATAAACTACTCACTCTATTTTGGATGTAAGCTCATAAAGTTAAGTAAATTAACACAAGTCATGCGACAGTAGTCCCCAAAAAGTTTTTAGATTTTTAGTTTTGAGATTTTTAAGGTAGTAGTAGTATTCCAGATATCTACTAATTATCATATGAGTAATTAGAATTAGCGGTATATTCTGTCAATCTAAGACATTTGTTTTATATACTTAAGTCTTGAACAATACTAATTTGAGCGACTTGGCGAAAAAAATATCAAAAGGAATCTGTCTTCTTTACAACACAAAGGCAATTATCTAAGGAACGTGGAATACTTCGTCTTTTATGAAAAATAATAAAATAATACCTAAGTATCAGTCCACATCCTGTCTTCCAGCTAATCTAGCTAAGTGGATGCAAGAGACCAGGGGCAAGGGAGGCAAATTGGATTAAATTGGCCAGCCGGACAGACAGACCAATTCGAGAGCCACTATAGATAACGATGACTGATGGTCGATGGCTATTCTATTCGTAATTTTTAGATTAGGTTTGGGAACGGTTATTGCCTTATTTTTTTTATACCAGTTATCTGCGATCCATAAAAAGTTGAATAGTTTTCTTGGTCATTTTATAGGATATTCATGACCTAAGAAATGTCAAAAAATGGGGATATTTTTTCCCGTTCCTTGGGGATAGTTGTTCAGTTTAGTAGGCTGAATATGAATAACATCCTATATTTTCGCTACATAATTAATTTAAAGTCACCCAAATATAATCTGTGCGCAAACAGCAGGATAACAGGAACAGTAGGCCGGGCAATATATGTATTTTCAAATAAATGCGAAAAGCGCAAAGACGTGTTGGACAAGAGCCAACGCAGCCGAGTGGAAGGAACTCCAAAACTCACAATCGATAGTATACCGGCAGTACCTACCTCGGTAAGTGCCGGCCTATATTATCTATTTACAGGTGCAATTTTATTTTTATATGGCAAAGTTATAAAAATAAACGTGATGTGCGGCCCTCTATACCCATAGTTTATAACATCACTCGAATTTATATTTATATCCCCAAAAGGAGGCAAACTTCGATTAACGAGGAAAACTTTCCCGAGGGAGAGGCTAACTTCTGTTAAGTAATTAAAGTTAATAAAAGTACCCTTTGTCTAACTAATGCGATAGAGAACACGAGTAAGGAAACAAAGCACTTGTATACGCTTTAGGCAATTTATTTCTACACAGTGTGTAATAAGAACTTTTCTTATGGATATTTTGTTGTTTTAATGACGCAAAGTTCTTGCGAACGTTTTATTAGTGCAAAACATAATACGAATTAAATTGTTTTATCCACTTTTAGAAGTGTTAACCTAAGGAAACTTATTTATATTTCAGTCATACTCAAAGTAAAAGACCTCGGTGGAGGCTCCGCAAAAATATTGATAATACTGAATGAACTTCAAGGAATGTTTTGGAATGAGTAGATGGAAATATGTATCTCATATGAAATCGTGAATGCCCGAACTTTCAGGCCGAAACTGACCAACTGTTGAACTAAATTTTTTAAGGGCTTCGCCGCTCCGCAGAATATTTCGTTTTTCTAGGGATCCGTCACAAAAAGTTTTGAGAACACCTTATTCAATACTGTTTTGTTAAAGTGAATAATTGTATTATTTAGAATGAAAAAAATGCATGTGTTTCAAGAACCATTACTGTAAGTAACCTAAAAATAATTACGATGAAAAAAAAGAAAAATTAGGACCACGATAAGTAATATCGAGGGTTCCAGAAGAAACAGTAATACAACCTAAAAACCGAGTTTTATTTTAAAAACCATAACCGTAACCTAAAAACCGGAAAATGCATTGAATAAATCACCTACATCTATCTGAATGCAACCGCAGTGCACGAGTGAAAATGAACAGCAGCATAAAACCGCACATGTGTTAAAGCAGGGCTATTGAAGCTCGTCCTTTGAATGGGTTCCTGAATGCGGGCCGACGATGAGGCTCCCTGAATGCCTAATATTCAACGCAGCTAGGTTCTGAGGATCCACGACTTGTGCTCATTTCTCTATGCATCTTTTTAGGGATCTTTTACTGAAGGGTCTAAGATAAATGCATCTCTATTTTTCAGATATCATTTGGTTTATAAAAATATAAGGTAAGCCTTACCTTGCATTATTGCAAACGCTGAAGAAAACGTACTCAGTAAATTTTTCTTAATTAACAACATAGAAGGCGGCGTTATTCGTATATAAGTATTTGAGGTTCGTACCTATGTAAAACACCCATCCCATTGCCATACTTCATCAGAATAAAAATAAATTGAGTTGCAAAAAGAAATCTAACAGGAGACTAGTTATAGACTTTGTAGAAAGAAAGAGGCAACGCGCATTGGCATTCTTTTCAGTTGAAAATGTTTCGATTGAACTCAGTTTTCTCTAGAATTGTATGTAAACTTTTGAATTCTATTTAATCCAGGTACAGATGAAACTGTACAAAGACTTCTTTATAAAATAGAAAATGAATTGAAAGAAGTCTTTTCATGTGCGAACTTCAATAAAGTTTCCTGTTTTCCTTTGAAATCATATTTCATTTTCTCTAGAAACTGTTCAAAGGAGATTTGCGACAAGCAGCTAATACTATGTTGCCGAGTGGTGCGCGTTCAATATTGCTATCAATGTTGTATACTTAGCTGTTTTATTAAATTCTCTTCTCAAATATAATGTCAAAGTACAGTTGAGCTCGTTTTCGACCCTTTTTGTATAATATATTATAATATTATAATAAACTGTCTCACTCATACAATATTAATCATTTTCTTTAAGTAAACTTAAAGATCTAAAGTTTTTATTAAATAGACCATACTATTATATTAGTTCTTATTACTTATAGTTATTTTATTTTATACGGAACCTTTGCGTTAGTATCTGTTTATTTATTTCAAAGCATGTTTATTGAATACAAATATGTAATAACACTAAACACTCAAAGTATCATTAATAAGATTTCCCTTGTGTCGTTGGTTTCTTAAGACACATTTTCTGTACTTAACTTTTAGTATTTTTGTAATTCTTATACAGGGGTTTTAAGTAAATCACTTTCAACCTCTCGGGTGGTAAATCAGTCCATGAAACTGAACAACTTTCCCGAGGAACAAAGGTCCTATACAAACTGCGTCAGCTGATAGCGCATTTTGTATGGGTAGTCAACATTTTTTTTTCATTTTTCGACCTTTGTTCCTTGGGAAAGTTGTTCAGTTTCATGGACTGATTTACCACCCGAGAGGTTGAAAGTGATTTACCTAAAGCCCTGTATAATGTAAAAAAACATGTTAGGTATTTTAGGAATAATTTGGTTTCTCCGTTTCAATATCTTTCCTAAGGTGAACTTGTCGCATGGCATAGCTAACATGGACGCATAAGATTATTATTTCCTATGTAAGTATCTCGTTTTGCTGTTTTGTCTTAATCTAATTTAATGCTACGTACAGACAGCAGCACGTCAGGGTAACCATTTGTACTATGAAAGCTGCCGCTAATACGAGCGAGATAAGGGCGACGTCAATGTCAACATGTATAAGCCTGATGTGCTGTCGTGTGTACCTAATCCCATTCTGCATATTGATCGAAATAATTTCCAATGTTGCGTTAGTTGCCTTGACTTGAAATGGTGTGAAATCCAAGGTTTTGAACTTTTTCTTAAAAATTCTTTAATTAGCAATGACCGTAAAGGTTAGGTTAATGATTACTAGTAAACTTTGATCAAAGATTTCATTAATGACCCTGAAGTTTATAAATAAACTAGCTTTCCGTCCGGGACTTCGTTCCAGTGAGAATTTGGGAAAATTATGTAGCCTATGGAGCCAAAATCATTGCGTCTCAAACTCGCTCGTACTTGGGGCAACTGGCCGAAAACCAGCGTTGCAGTTTACCTGCAACATGTAGCTGAGCCATTGCCCATTCATAGGTGCGGTGCACACTACTATGACTCTTGCGCCTACATTGTGTCCTGTGTGTACTTGTGTTTTATTTTTGTTGTTGTTTTATTATTTTTGTGTGTAATGTAATGTGTACCTGTGGTTGTGAATAAATTGTTTGTCTATGTCTATGTGTTAATCCAGGGTGTCAACTACCCCCATACCAAATTTTATCAAAATTAGTCCAGCCGTTTGATCGTGAAAGAGTAACAAACATCCATACATCCATCCATACTTACAAACTTTCGCGTTTATAATATTTTATTTATTATAAGATGGGTTAACTCTTGACCTCAATCTCGACCATAAGGTCAAAGATGAGGTCGACGATTGAGCGAGTTAACCCAGAAAATGCCTATAAAGGCACTGGTACTCCCACGCACCGACGGAACACAGCAAGCTGTTTGGCGTCGGACTTCGGTAGGAGGGTGGTCGCGAACCAGACGGCCCTTTACAGAGCCTACCACACCGCATGAGACCATAGGACAACACCTCAGATTCAGAAAAACATTGAAGTGTCGTTGCCTGGGATGGATTACTAGGAGGCAGGTCTCATTTGTGTTTCCTAAGTCGCCTCTTACGACGCCCACGGAAAGAGATGGGGTGGTGTTATTCTCAACCGATCACCACACGGTGAAGATTAGTAAGGAAGTAAGGATATAAAAGCCATTTTTTAAAAGGTTTTTTTAAATAAGCGTTTTCGGTCTTTTAATCGGGTCAGGACTCATCAGCCCCTTTAAACTCGCCACTTATAAAAAATGCATATGATTTGCCTCTTAAAGTAGTACCCACAACCCTTCAACGCTATAACATAGCTTATTTACAAAACCTCTTGTAATAAAGCCATTATAGAACCTATAAAATCATTGCTACTCTCAAGATTAATCGGAATTCCCGAGACAATAGACAGTTTCTCACAAATGACCTACTAATAGATATACCCAAGAAATATGCTATTTGTATGTCAATTTTATCTCAAGAGTAGTGCGCAATAGAATGTTTGCGATATTTTACAACGCAGTAAAATTACTTACTAGACAATTGTTTGTACTTCTTGAGTTACTAGATATGAAAGGAATGTTCTGCCATTGCAATATAGATCGTTCTGTAGGTAAGTACGAAATTATTTTTCCGGTCAGTTTGGATTGACTTAATAAAGTATTGTATTAAAATACAATTCGTATCTGCAAAATAGCTTTACTGATTTTTTATGTTCCCAATCGACTCCCTAAGTGACTAAATAAAATGGTGATCGTACTTTTTCACACTCATGCATGAATAATATTAATTTTCTATTATGAACATTCTGATATTTGATTAAATAGTGGTTATTAGGGTTTAGAAGTAAATGTTTTACAAGGCACGTGTAATATGCTTACGTCATTATAATTTTCGTTGTTCGAAAATTATTCGACCAACTTTTGATGTAACGATGTAATTAACTTAACTTTTAAGAAGAAACACAAGAAAGTTGTGTATTTTCTGCAGATGTTTACCTGTAACAAAAGATAAGATCATTAGTGATTCAATCATATTATTATACAGGGCTTTAGGTAAATCTCTTTCAACCTCTCGGGTGGTTAATCAGTCCATGAAACTCAACAACTTTCCCCCAGTAATAGGTCAAAATACGAAAAAAAAAATGATCTCCCATACAAAATGCGCTATATGCTGATGAAGTTTGTATGGGAACTCAAAATTTTTTTTTTTTTCGTATTTTGACCTACTATTGGGGGAAAGTTGTTCAGTTTTATGGATTTGGAACCACCCGAGCGGTTGAAAGAGATTTACCTAAAGCCCTGTATACATTTGTTCATACACAGAGATCACAGATTGTTACTTAGTACGATCCAAACACACCTCTTTCGCTTCCTCTTCATACATGCTCGTCAGATTAGGTTGTTCAATCACGCTGGATAAAATAAGATATAGAATAAACTAATATAGTTTGTTATGTGAACTATAAGTTATATCCTATAGGTTATACGAGCTAATGAATATGTAATCAGTTTCTCAAAAAACAGCTCACACGATTTTGATGTTTACATTAGGAGCATTTTGGATTAAAAAGTCGATTTATCACACTTTTGTTTAAAGAAAAACGCAAATTTCTGCTTTTTTGGCAACAACAAGAAAATAATGAATTCCAAAAAACACAAAAGATGGCGCTACCAACCAACCCGACTCGGTTACCTAGGTACGTAATACGCGGACGAAGTCACGGGAACAAGACTAGGAATAAGCCCAGAGGAATGCAGCGATAAGACAATGGGGTCCTGTACTCCGAGATAAACATGCTTGCTTAGTGAATCCCCTTTATGAGCCTTATCAAATCAGTATGAAACCATTGCACAATTGATGACGAGGCTGCATACCAGAGATACCTGAAGCGCTCGTACCCTAGTAGCGCTGGGTTAATTAAGCGTGGTTAAGTAACGGAGGAGGGGAATCTTTTGGGTGACCGTAGTGGCAATTTATGTATGTATGTAAACACTTTACTGCACATAATCAGAGGTATAAAACAACAAAGAAAACTAAATGTAGAAAGGCGAAATTTCCCAATTTATCACGAGCGTTTCAGCGCTTCGGAGAACACGTTAAGCCGTCGTTGGTCCCGGTTTTTACTGATCAACTACAAGTTGTTAAACCAAGGGGTTTGACAACTCTGACATCAAGGTTTGTCAAGTTTGCCAAATACTAATTAAGTAATACATAAACGATAAGGAAGAAAAGATAGTCACAATTTATTAGAATAAAACAAAGTACCCCGAACATTCGTAACTGCACACAAAATGTATGAAAGTGAACATTATTTCCTATTTTAGCTCCACAAAGTGTTTTAGCATAAACAATACGAACAAACAACCAAACAAGCAGATAAATATAGAGTTCTGTAGCCATAAATTCGGAATACGCTGTCGTAAACATACGAAGTTAAGATCGGCCATTATTGGCAACTGTTTATTTAACTAGCACATTAGCAAAACAAGTAAGGATAAATACGTAGGTAATGCTACACACACATACACACTCTCAGCCCGCCTTTAATCCCTGTTGGGATAGGCAGGACGTCATGTTCTTCTAGAACTTCTTGACGCTACAATCGACAGACATTCTGACGGTTAAAAACCGCACGAAATAGTAATAAAAACATCGAAAAAAAGGCTTTAAAAAATCAATTCAAAATTATTTGAAAAATGGCGTCCACATTATCGTAAGTTTACTTAAGTATTTTATTTAAAATTAAAATATAGAATGGCGAAGTCGCCAATTTCAAGAAAAGAAACCGTTCAAGGGTTGTAATACGCCGAGTCTTGTTCGTTGTTCAGCAGGGTGCACAGGGAGGATGACGATTTTGGAGCATAATATGTTATGTCTCCACACCCAATTTTACGAAATCATCAGATTAATGATGTGTTAGCTGTGTTGCCGACACTATTGTCACCGTCCTGTGAGACTACACTGCTGGGACTTCAAGAGAAGAAAATAACTTCAGAGACTGCGGAAATAGAAATGCATAGCTTGGCGAATGACGAAATGATACTGTATACATTTTTTCTTTTCAAAAAGTACGTATAAAAAATAAGATTATTTATTTTTAATTTGCCTTTGTCTTATTATCTTACCAGTTAACTTCCCACATTTTGGCCCACTACGACTTCAACTCGATTCTGCCCTAGCCTGGTGTGCCTTGACCCTAAGCCGGTTCACAGGTGCAGTGTGGGTGAATAGCAATAAACAGATGCGCGGGCGCAATAGAAGAAATACAAAGAGTGTTAGGAAAAATAACTAATTCAGACATCTATAGGTAACTTAAAATTTAATTTGGGGTAATTGATCTGTGCTACGGTAAAATAATATACATATTTTATAAATTCAAAATGTTTATTAGTTAAAGGAGTATTTCAGTTTCATTGTTGGTACTGATCGTCAGTGTTCGTAATAGTTTAAATTCCAAAGGGATAATTTCCGAACACCCTGTATTGAGGATTTAATGTCTTCCTACGCCCGAGCTTGCAGCTGCATTGCAATTGTAAGCGTTTAGCCTTGCAGTGCCACTTACAAATCAGTTAACGTGACAACGTGACATTTCACAAATAATTTTTGGAGAACGAAAAATGTTCGGCGCGAATTGGACTTGAACCCACGAGTCCCACGACCCCAGGATTTCCTGAGATGCTTAGAGTTAGATCTAAATCCTGTTTTAAGTCGAATTCGCGCCAAAGGTTTTCTTTCTCTAAAAAATATTTGTGAAATTCCCTCACGCGGGTATACGTTTTAAAAATACGTGACGTTTCATCAAATCTCAATAAATTAGTGCAGTCTAAACTTACTAAGTAATTGGACGCTAGACGCTAACATCGAACTCTAATCTTAGCTTGGTAAGTATGTAGGTATGTATGTAAACTCTTTATATTGCAAACTCAAAATATTATTATTTATAAAGGCGGACTTATCCCTGAAGGGATTTCTTCCAGTCTTGGTTAGATTCAACAGTTGAATTATTATTAAACCGAAAAAACTTCTAAAATTGATATTATAAATTTTCGATTTTACTATTAAACCCGGGTTAAAACAGTGAGAAGCGTAGAGTAAGTGGGCTTTAAATAGGTAGGTTCTGTATATGTATCGCTTTGACGAGTATATTAGATTAGGATTAAAACAATTTGTCGCATAACATGACAAACAGATGTTATTGAAACCGTGTCACAAAAAAGTACTCGTTTTACTTTTTATTTTTTTATAAGATGGGTTAACTCTTGACCTCAATCTTGACCAAGGTCTTTTTTTATTTTATTATATGATGGGTTAATTCTTGACCCCAATCTTGACCATAAAGGTCATAGATGAGGTCGACGATGGAGCGAGTTAACCCAGAAAACGCCTATAAGGCACTAGTACTCCTACGTACCGACACTACCGACGGAACACAGCAAGCTGTTAGGCGTTGAACTTCGGTAGGAGGGTGGTCGCGAACCAGACGGCCCTTCACAAAGCCTACCACACCGCATGAGACCATATAGGACGCCACCTCAGATTCAGAACAAATTGAGGTGTCGTTGCCTGGGGTGGATTAATAGGGGCCTCTTATTAATTAGTCGCCTCTTACGACACCCACGGAAAGAATGGGGTAGTGTTAGGGACCATCCATAAATTACGTCACACGTTAAGGGGGAGGGAGGGGGTCGAGGGTCATAAGTTTCGTGACGTCACATTTCAAAATGTGTTATGAGTATCAAAACATGTTAACTATTAACGACAAACTTAACCTCCTCAGTACCAAGCACTCTTTTTACGTTTTTACTTTGGTTGAGACAATGAGTTTTGAGTTCCCAAAAAAAAAAATAACAACTCTATTAAGTACTGATTTTATTAGAAAATTTTAAAAAAATGGAAAATATGTGACGTCACGCTAGGGAGGGGGGAGTCTTACAAATGTGATCAGCTGTGACAAGGAGGGGGAGAGGGTCAAAAAATCATGAAATTCTTGTGACGTAATTTATGGATGGCCCCTTATTCTCAACCGATCACCACACGGCACAAAATTATTTAGATGACGGGAAAGTTGTCCATCACTCGACGCTGATTTGCGCTATCGATATCATCGCTAATCATAAATCATAAACGCTGTATGAAGCATGCATAAAGCGAAGAGTATGTACTCGTGAGCAGCGAATTATGAATGTAAAGAAAGCAAAAGGGGTGTGTTTGGATCGTAGTAAAAGTCAAAGTCAAAGTCAAAGTCAAAAGTGTTTATTTCATTGAACATATAAAATGATACTTGAACACGTCAATATTATGAATTACATTAGCACTTTTGACTGTGCGCCTATTCGCAAAGGTGCAGTCTTCCTCAGGAGAAGAATAGGCAAGGAACTCCGAGGGTCGCTCTTTTTAAGTCAATCATATAAATTTTCTTACTTTTAATTTTAATTGACTTAATATCTGAATAACTCTGGAGCTGAGCAATTTATTCCCATGGTTGCTTGTCTAACAGATAATCCGAAATTCTATAATAGCCCTTTTTACAAAGTTTTTGTTTAATTAAAAACTTTGACTCTGACTATCACAATCGTAATGATTGTGATAGGCAGAATCCGAATCACAAATCCCTATAAAATACCAATAAACACAATCTCTCTATGTTACTACCGAAATTACACATACTGTTTTAGCATAAGCGCATATTTAATCAATCTCTCAATTCAAACCTTCCCACAATCTGGCAACCCTACGTCACCGTTTGAAGAACGCTTTGGGCCGGAAACCACAGGCACAGGCTATAAATACATTATGCCACACCGCACGTGCGAGGCAACCCGATATTTACCAACGAAGCTTCTGGTGAAAAGTGAAATGTATTATTGATGGTATATGGTCGTGAAATTGTGGTTACAAGCGTCGAGCTTATTTTTGCGGCATTAAAAGTGACTTCCTACCTTCCTGCCTTTTTCTAGCTACCTTCCCTTGAAAAGAAGATGTAATTCAAAGCGTGCCCCATAGGTTCAATGGGGACAAAGCGATTAAAGGAAAAAAATTGCCACTATAAAAGATGTGAAACATATTCCATCCGCATTTGTGCATGAACAGAAATACGTCATAGTCCTTCTGTTACACACATTTACAGATTAAAAATGTCAAGCTATAAAAGAGAGTAAAAGAGTAGATACTTATGTTAATTCAGGTTCAAAATAATAAATTCAGTCATTCACCCGGTGTTGGTAGAATACAATGTAGTTCAAAAGGGCAAGCATTGACGCGCTTTGCAAATTTAACATACACACGCAAACACGTTCACGCTATGCACGTATACAAGCACATCCTGGGTGGCTATTTGACCATTTTATCCGTTCAGATAGCGAAATTGAGACTATATTATCGCCCAGAAGCTGTATTTAAAAACAAATTGCTATCATATACGGTTTGCTTTTGACCACACTGTAGCCCAGGGGCGAAGATGTGGCGAGGATGTAGCAAGCTCATCCAGAAGATGCCTATTCACTAGAACTTTAAAGAGAGCCACTTATTGCCCTCATGAGTCAAGTGGCGTGCGCAAAAGCCTCTTTGAAAGTAAGCATATCCCTCGAATGGGGCTTGAGCCTTGATGTAGGGCGTTACTGAAAAAGAAGTGTTTCATAAAATTCGTATACTTAAATGTACATCTATCTGTAATACTGTACAGCTAGCACGGCCCGCGACAAACTCGCGCGTTACGCCACTCCGATGTCAGTAAAACTTCAATATGATTGCGCAAGGGCACCGCGTAAAGGCTTGTTCGCCCTCTGGCGTTGTCATTTCGCTAGTTTTTTGACATTTGACATTTCACGTTGTGTTCTTCACAATGGTCACTGTCCAGTCCCAGTACATTCTAAAATCATTTTTAAGTACGCATATAAAACAAAATTGTTCGGCATTTTAAAAAAACACCTCTTAATTGTTGTTAACTACCGCCATTTCATGCAGTAGAGGTACATGCTATGACAATTTATGTTCCATGCTACGAAGTTCATTATCGAACAATTACATTCTCTAATTCACCTCGCTCGATGACGTAACGTCTCGTGCACTTATGACGTCACGTGACCCTAACTGACCTTTTGCATTGGCTGTCTCAAGCCTCAATGCAGGACCATCATGACGAAACTATTCTATTAACTTGTTTGTATAACCTCGTTTTCAAATGGCAAAGCTGGCATGATGCTGGTATTAGGTACTCTTAAACTTGCTTAACGCTAATTAGCGGGTATCTTTGGTTTATATTTTTGTTTTTGAATAAAGACAGATATTCAAAAGTTGCCCGTGAAAAGCTCAACTGAAAACCAGCATTGTGGCTTCGGCTGCAACAATTTCTGAAGCGGGTCCTATTTGTCATCGCACTTCTTCACAACTGCTTCAATTTTATTATATGTATTTCCTTCTGTTTCTTCTTATGTTATTGTTGTTGTGTTGTAGTGCTTATGCCAAATAAATATTCTGGAATCTAAATATGACTGGAAAACTTATTTTTCATTAATTACCTTGTTATCTATAAACTTTGTTGCACGTCTAATGAATAAGAGGATATTCGGCAATTGGAGGAAGAAATAAAAAACATACCTACTTCACAGTAATATAACACGGTTTTACTCACATTACTGAAAATCAGCGACGGGCAGACAAACCTTCGTCAAAGAGTGATGCAGGTCATGCGTATGATGACGTTCAGAAACGTGAGTAAAACGGTGTTGTATTGTGAAAAAAAAAACATAGACTCATGCCTTAGTGCAAAAGCTCCTACTCGAAACCCCGTATACAAACGAAAACATAAACATGCCTGAGATGTGGAAGATACAAACAAGTATGCACTCATAAGACCCGACGAAAAGTTTGTACCGACTGGAAATCGAACTCGCTAGCTGCCGAAACAAAATACTTAATACTTAATTTGCAGATAGCTATCGAACACAACTGAATTATTTATAAAACATACCTCACATGTTCAGTTATATTATAACAATAACGAGAAGTTGATACTTTCGAATTGAAATATGAGATCTTGTTATCGTTTGCAAATTAATACGACATCAACTGACAAATGCGGTTTTCTGCCCTGTGACTTCATAATTTAATTTTATCATTGTTTAAAATAGGTCAATACATAAGACCGCGGTGATAGCCACAGTTGGTAATGAGCCAGACTTGTAACCGGAAGGTTACGGGTTCAAATCCTGGTGCGGGCTTGTGCCACTAAATTCGTCTTTTCGGATTTATGTGCGGGATTTTTATTAATTATCACTTGCTCAACGATAATGAAACCCGCCCGTCTAAGAAAACTCCCTTCGTTTTCGAAAGATAAGTGGTACACCAACCCGCATTGTTTCGTGTTTAGAAAGGAGGTCCGTGCCCTTCGGTGGGGATGTATATGGGTTGGTAAAAAAATAAAAAATACATAAGAGCGTCGTCGGTAGCCTAACTCATAGCGGTCGGACTCGTAAGTGAGCGGTACTGAATTCAAACCCGAGTGCCGCTAAGTACCAATGACTCTTTCTCTGAATTACGTACATTATTTGCACACTAACCGACGCTCTTACTGTGACGGAAAACTTCATGATGAAACCTGCACATTCAGGAGACTAACTGTGTTACCATGACCCAATCCGGTCAGGTTTCCCTATTAGGTCAGATGACAGGAATCGCTCTATATACTATAATGACTTGACCTGCCAATTCTTGGATCATAGTCAAGTGTGCCCCGAATGAGAAACGAGACTAAGCGCTGGGGTGAAGTTTAAAATAGTTTCATTAAAATCTTTTTTTATAATTAAAAAAACTAAAGCAGCATTCTTTTCATGAACGTGATCCCACATCAAAGTTTTAATTAAGTACCTAACTTTCGAACGTTTAATCCTAATATTATAAATGCGAAAGTAACTCTGTCTGTCTGTCTGTCTGTCCGTCTTCCACGCCTAAACTACTAAACCGATTTTGATGAAATTTGGTAAAGAGATAGATTAGAGCCTGGGAAAGGACATAGGCTACATTTTATCCCACACTTGGGCACGATATACCGTAGTCCACGCGGGCGGAGCCGCGGGCGGAAAGCTAGTCCTTACATAAAATGTATTTTTAAATGAGATAGCATCATTACTTTCAGGATTTTTACCTGAAACCTGGGGTAGGTATTCTTTAATTCAGATTTTACTAGCCGCAAAAATTGCCATGGCTTCTTTTAATCAACTTTTCATTTACGAAAACGTTCATAAACAAATTATTTAAGTCAGCTACATATTTATATACATAGATGACATTAGATCACCTTATAGTATTACATTTATTCATTCGGCATATTAACTAGTTGTGATGAGTCAACAGCATGTGGAATGCAAGGCGAGGCATCATCAGATCACTATTTAAATTGCCTTACAGAATAACAGTTTTGTAGTGCGTGTAGAATTTGACATGTTCATTAAACAAGTTTTTTATTTACCTTGGGCATAATAAAAAAACACATATAAGCGAATATTCGCTCTCTTGAGAAGTTTTATGAAACAATATTTAATTTTTTAAGCAACTTTCTGTAGATACTCTGTTTTGTAGTTTGCAAATGCATGTATTTTATT
Organism: Aproaerema taeniolella; assembly: GCA_949987775.1. Lineage (NCBI taxonomy): Eukaryota > Metazoa > Arthropoda > Insecta > Lepidoptera > Gelechiidae > Aproaerema > Aproaerema taeniolella. The sequence continues at coordinate 4,689,869 of OX465248.1, forward strand.
ATTATAATGCAAATAATAAAATCAAAATTGGTCTAAAACGCTAATAATTTTGAATAGGACAAACGCAAAGAATAGGACATTCGCGCCGAATATTTTTTTCCCCTAAAATAATTTGTGAATATTCCTCACGCGGGTAAGCGTCTAGTATCCAAAAGTATATAAGTAAACTAGCATCCCACTCGGGACTTCGTTCCCGTGGGAATTCTGGAATATTATGTAGACTATGTTACTCAGGGATAATGTAGCATCCTAATAGTGAAAGTACTTTTGGAATCGGTCCAGTAGTTTCGGAGCCTATTCGTTACATACAAAAATACAAATCTTTCCTTTTTATAATATTACTAGCTTCCAGCGCGGGACTTCGTTCCCGATCATGTACCCTATGTCCATCCCGGATAATGTAGGATTTTAATGGTGAAAGAATTTTTCAAATCGGTCCAGCAGTTTCGGAGCCTATTCGATGCAAACAAACAAACAAACAAACAATCAAATCTTTCCTCTTTATAATATGTATAGATTAGTACAGATTGCTAAAACTCCCGCGGAACTTACTGTTACACGAACGATTATGGCTTATCTCCACTTTGGGAAAAGCCTTTCCTAGCAGTGGAACCTCATAGGTTGTTTTCATGTGTTTGGGAATGAATGTGATGATTTATTCGTCCTTGGTTTTCGTTTTGGTCAACTTTTACATACTCACACCAATAATCCATTTCGAAGTAGGCAGCTAGATCTAGAACCACTTGACGCAACTTTTGACGTTTTTTTCTTTTTTACAAGCTTTTATTTGACTTCCCCTGTTAGTTAGTATGTGTGGGACAAAATTTGATCCACTTCCCGGTTTCTGATTGAGCTGAAATTTTGCATGCATATGTATAACGCGTGACATTGCAATATTATGATGACAAGGAGCTGATCTGATGCTGGAGCTGGAAGGTGGCCGTAGGAACTCCGGAATAAAACGACACAACTTGATCGAGTCTTGGCTCGTTCTATTCGTATTGACGAATACTTTGCTTCTATATGGCAGAAAAGCTTGTTTTAATAAAAAGTTTTAGAGTTATTCTTCCTAGCGCTTCGTCCCTTTTTAACCGACTTCAAAAAAGGAGGAGGTTTCTCAATTCGACCGTATATTTTTTTTTATGTATGTCCGCGGATAACTTCGTTGTTTATGAACCGATTTTGATTATTATTTTTTTGTTGGAAAGGGAGTATCCCAAGGGTGGTCCCATGGTAAGGAAACCAGGATCTGATGGTGGAATCCTGAATAAATTGAGGGAAACTCTCGAAAAAATTGTCTTTTTGGGATTGAAGTCGGTGACTCTTACGTTTTTGACGTGGAAAATTATCTTATTCGACGGTATACATAGTGGTGATAGGTTGTCAGCCTTCCGCCCATGATATATTAAAACCCTCGCGTCGCGTCCACCAGGCACGGAAGTATGGAAGCGCATCAAAATATATTTTGCCACCGCACCATAAAATAAACCCAAAGAAGCTAAAATACTTTCGCACTAATAATAGCGTATTTAGCGGTTTTAACGTTAACGTACATTATTAATAGTAAATAATTTATTATGAAGGATTTTTAGCTGCATTTTTTCGTACGATTAACAAACAAGTCTTGTGACCAAGGTCGATATTACATTTTCTGTGTTCTTAATAATAAATTAATAACAAAATTTCAATGTTATAAAAAAAGTGTGAAAGTAAATAAAAATACCTACAAAAAAAATTAACCTTGACGATCTCACATTTTAAACAAAAACTAACACAAAAGAACTGCGTTGTTTTTTGTTTTTAAGTACCCGCTATCTATTGGAGTATCATCATAGAGAAACTAATCTATTATTATGACGAATGAATTTTAGTTCTCAATCCATTATGGCATGGGACTTTCACTTTCTGTACCCGCAACACTTACGCAAGCATTTTTGAACAGTACATTTTATTACCTCATTGAATTCCCATTTGTCTAATAACGAGACCAGCCTAAGACTTACTAGGTACCACAAAAATTATGAAGCACTAAGAACAGAGTCTTGTTGAAAATAACACAGGATAAAATGCCTATTTATATGTTACCAGAAAACACATTTTACATACACATTATTAGGTACTTTACACATTATAATTAGTAATGACTTACATAGTTTTGGAGACTACCTCTAAGACTATTGTTGAGATTATAATTACCTGTAACAAGACAAATTAACATCATTAGATAACAGCCAAACAACACCCACTCACTAAATGTCTTTATGGCATTTGATGATGTAGGTCTTTATAAAAGATCGTTAAATTGTAATTAAACTTAATTGGTCGATTGTACAGACAAAATAATTAACATACTTAGAAGTAAAATTTACGGTTATATTCCCTATTGGACTAGGTAAACTTGATTGTAAGTGATAATATAGGAAGATTTTTGTTTTTCGCTTTTTCAGGGATGTCATGTCAGCCTTTCACCCACAATCCAACAAAACCAGACTTTTTCAGTATGTTTGGTAAAAGCTGAAAAGCTCATAATAAAAAAAAAAAAAACACATAATAATAATAAATAAAAGCTGTATATTTACATTAACTTGACTTTTAGGGTTCTGTACCCAAAAGGAAAAAAACGGGACCCTATTACTAAGGTTCCACAGTTCGTCCGTCTATCACCAAGCTGTACTCATGAACCGTGATAGTTAGTTGAAATTTTCAGATATCTTTAACTAATTTTCAATATCTTCAGCGTGAAAGGATCCCGTGTAGTTACCATCCATCGCGATTCTATCCTTATCCTTACTAATATTAACAACGCGAAAGTTTGTATTTATGAATGTTTGTTACTGGGCCAATTTTGATAAAATTTGGTATGGAGGTAGCTGATACCCTGGATTAACACATAGGACGAAGTCCCGGGAGGTAAGCTAGCTCAAAATATATTTTATTTTTTATTAATGAAGGGTTCGCTCTTGACCACAATCTAGCCCAAGGGCAAAGATGCGGTCGAGGATGTAGCAAGCTCACCCAGAAGAAGCCTATTCACTTGAACTTTAAAGAGATTCGGGTTATATGAACTCGGAAATACAGACGCAGGCAGGGAATTCCATTCCCTGGCAGTGCGCAATACGATAGATGATGAAAAGCGCTCAGTGCGAATCCGTGGGATATAAACAAGATAGGGATGGTACCCCGCGGTGCGTCTGGACGTCCGATAGAAGAATGGGGCAGGCGGAATGAGCTCATGCAGCTCCTGAGCACACTCCCCGAAGTACATCTTATAAAAAATACATAGGCAAGCTACTTTGCGTTTATGAGTTAAGGTTTGGAGCTTATCTTTTACTAGTTTCCTGTCACCGATGAGTCTCCTGGCTCTGCGGTCCACCGAGTCCAGTGTGGCTATTTTTAATTCTTACTTGATAAATCAATCAATTTCTTGACTATATTCTTGGACAAATGATAAGAAACACGCTAAAACGTTGGCCTAAGAAATACGCCCAATGTTTATCGAAACATTTCGATACCATAACGATAAAACTGAAATGAGCTGGCTTCAGATCGATGACTGAGTAAGAGCATTCCACTCCGGATCGGAAATAGAAGCACGATTCCGATCCGATCACGATCAAGGTAGCCATTCGTTAAGGGGAATCGCTTATTGCGATACGTTTTCAATTCCTTTCACATTTTCCCCGAAGTTCCTCTACTTTTAGTTATGAAAATTGCGTTCAGTGAACTTCTTATAATAATTTTCGATGTTATAATTTTACGTGTGTATCTGTCGGTCTGTTTGTGGCACCGTAGCTTCTAAGCGAATGATGGAACTATTTTGATGCGTTTTTTTGTTAAAATCTTACGTGATCGTGAGGTTCTTAGTATTTTATTAAAATTCTTTCAGCCGTTTAAAAGCTTTTTACTAAAAGAAGATAGAGATTTTCATTACAAATTGTAAATTGTATGGCATTCATGACGGGGTGATGTGAAATGTAAAATATATTTATTGCGAACTAGAACTAGAAAACAGTTTGATTTTAACTGCTTTTTTATACTTTTCTGTTGAATAATTGTCTTATCCGAACCTGATATTAATTAATGTCTTTTAATATTACTAATAGACCCGACAGCTTCCGAAACTAGCTAAAAGTGGTGAATTGCAGTCAGAGGCAAGTGATTAGTGATATGATGCCTCGACAGTCAGAGGCTATTTGGCAGTTTGAAAACTCTGACACCAGGGTTAGTCAAGTTAGCCACACACTTGACTACTTATAATAAGGAAGTATTACTAATTTCATTTGCTATGCGTACTTATCGCGGTTTTGAAGAACGTATGTTATCAACCCTTACTGACATAAGAGACGGCCCTCAGTTCGAGGCCAGCTATTATGAATACCTAAGGGACGAGAGGGTGGGTCCTTTCATAAAAGGTTTGCATATGAACGCTGAAATGAAAACTAGATTGGATGCGTACGTCATGTTTTTTTTATTATTAAACTCATTTTTTGAGATTAGCTCTCCGTTGCAAAATGCAATGTTCTATAAAATACTGTCGTCACTGTTGACAAAATAGTGAAATATTAAGTATGAGCCTTAAATGAAAAACCTTGGCCAGCCTCGCGCCGAACATCCATATTTATAGTTTTGATTTGTTTAGTCCAAGAGTGGTTTACAAATAATCCCTAGAGGTTAGGTACAGTCACCGTCATAGTCATAAAATTATCAATTACGATTTTTAAGACGTTAATTATTTTTCTTTTGGCTGCGGTCTTAAAAACATGTAATAATTAGGAACAGCGTTGATGAACATTTTTATGCCTTTGCTACTGTCACTGATCTCTAGTGGCTATAACTTATTTTTATTGCACTTTCTAGGTATTTTCTTTTAAGCATGGTGTAGAAAAAGTAACTGAAAAGTTACAAGTTGTGACCAACAACGCAACGCAATGCAACGAACAAACGCAGTGAACCTTCTACTTCTTTCAGTTCTTACTGCGTTCAGCTTCTTCAGAAGATTTATATTTGAATTGATTTGCAATGTCATCATCAACACTCGTACGTACCTACAATAGTAATAGCGTAAGAATAACAAATTGTTATTCTTATGGTAATAGTAAAATTTACTTGTTGAAAGTGTACATAATTCTTAACTACAACTAAAAGTTTTGAAAACTTAGACGTGCTTGTATGTATACACCCTGCTAGGGCACTACAAACAGAAAGACGCTAGATTAGGCTTATATTAAAAAATACTTTACAAATCGTTTAATTATAACGTATTTAATTTGTTATTAAATTACAATAGTCTGTATTAAGTAGTCTTATGGTAATTACTAGTCGACTTCTTGGCGACTTGCGGTAGTCTGACCGACTCTAATTGCAGTTTCAGAAACATTTGAAGTTATTCTCGTTGTGGAAAATCGCTTTTCAACGGTTAAGATTCGAATAAACAAAACAACGTATTAACTTTCATCTATTCCTGGCTTCTGGGTGCTCAAGCTTGGCAAATAAACGTTTATAAAGTGTTTTACGTAAGTGCACCCGTTGGTTTTAGAGTTTAATAGGATATATTCTTCCGCGTGTTTACAAATAGAAACGAATGCAAAAATCAATTTCTATTCACATTTTCAGTTACCAAATTGAATAACGCATTAGCATCGGTGTATGCGTTCTTGAAGCGCACTCGCAGGTAAAAAGAGACCATACCAGAAATACCACATAATACGTGTTCCTGTGCTGTTACGATAAGAAAGTCATGAGTATTTTTATTTATTCTGTGGTAAAATGGAGTTCTGTAAACCGCTTTATAGCGGATGAAAGTAATAATGGATAATTTGCTGCACTAAATTAACTAAAAGCGGAAATTTAGAGCGAATGGAAAAGCTAAGGGCGACACAGATATCGGTGTTTGTATACGCCTAGCTACCGTGAACTCGCCGACAAAGACGCAGGCTTTCACCACAAACGGCTGCCGACAGAGCCCATTCATGGACGGATGTGTTACTCTTTGTTTCATGGAATTTATTTATTGAATCGCTTTTTGTAGATTCCAATCGTAAACCTTTGTCGGTCCGATGTTTTCGTACGAGTAAATTGGCTCACACGCTTCGATTTAATACGTATTGTCTTACGAGATGATAAACAGCAACATCCCTCCAGCTGTTAAGCCGGTGCTAAACGTAAATAATAAATCGTAGCGTGACAATTTCAATATTAATCAAGGGCTATCTAGTTGCTCGGAATGCAAATACATGCAAGTAATAAAAAGGAATAGACATCTATGGAAGCCGCTACTACTGAAAATTCGGTACAGAGACCACAAAGGCAGGTAGGTTTTTGCGTACCTTAGAATTCTAAAATCTCTTGCATTTATTTACTGCGACAGTTGCTGTACTGTATGGCCAATAAGAAAGATCATTGGACGTGTGGTTTGCAGCATCACTTCACAATAAATACCCTAAATGAAGGAAAAAGGAAATACCCTAAAAATAAACATTTACGCATCCGCTAATCGATAAACCTAAACTGCCAAAAACGGACGAACTTAAAAATATACTCATTAAAAGATGATGCAACGGATGCACTGTCCATACAGCCACAGACATGCTACAGATTAAATAATAGTTACATGTGGCCAGCATCTAAGAGAGAACTCACGTTCGGAAACGCTAACACGACGGACAAACAGTTGAGGAATGCGGGCGATTGCAGTTTCAACTATTTCTGGACGCACACGGAACGGCATCCCTGAGACGGATTCTTTGATAGGGTTACGCAGTTACGCTGAATTGTGCTTCGTTTTATGTCTGGTTGTAAAATGTTCTGTGGAAGTGAAGCGTACAAACAGTATTTGAGACGCGGTACGGGTATTGTGAGGCGGTCATAAACATAAAGAATCAACTAACTTTAGAGCTTTTTAGTTATTGAAACTAAAACTTAAAACTTATTCATTAATTAAATTCATTAATTTAATCCTTTTAGTATCTTCCCTCTGGCTAGAAAAATAGATGTGGGATAAAGAGAGTCGAGAAAAGGGAAGCTTTGAAACAAACGTAACTTAAACGGATTCTGAAAATGATAAATAATAATCTTGGATTTAGAATTAGCTTTCCAGTCAAAAAGCGGGTTTACCATTTTAGCTTCATACCAGGACATAGTCATTTCTGAATTTGTTGTAAGTAGCTAAATTTAACTGCTTGGTTCTGACTTCAGCAACTTCACTTTGATTGCGCGAGGGATCCGCGCAAAGGCTTGCTCGCCGTATGGTGTTGTCAATGTTGACATTTTGACATAGGGCCGCGGTGTTGTCGCGGCGCTGTCACTATCGTACTCGGCCTGCTGAAGAAAGGACTTCCAAGCAAAACCGTGGTCCTATTGTTATTGTTACACCCTGTTTATTACCACAGGATTTTATTAGGGAGAGATGCTTAAATACTGAAAAACAATCCATTTGGAATGTAAACATCAATAATGAGAGCACAATTAAACAGGAAGCATTCTTATGGCCATTAAACGAACGGCCGCGTCAAATCTAAGATGGCGACGTTATGATAAACACGGCGCGGACGGTTTAAACTAATTTCCTTTGGAATACTTTGGAATCGCGCCAAGCAGACGCCGCTGTAACTATTATGCTAGAGAATTTGTTGATAAACAATATGATTAGAGCGTGACTCGATATAGGTATTTAATAAACGCTTGCATTGCACATTTTTTAAACTTTTTTGACATAATTTCATAAGCACCAAAATCCAAAATTTGTTAATGACATAAACTAACACAAACACACCAGCTTTGACTGATACATTTAATGAGAGAGTAATAAGAATGATGAAATTATCGTAAAAAAAAATCGTGACTTCTGGTTTAGCCATAAAGTACACAAAACGCCTGAATGCTAACATCGAATACCATAGTTGTCTTGCGGACGATGTCTCGCCTAACTTTTCAAAATTGTTCTATTTGTATTCAGAGTGCACTCCGGCCAATGCACTCCAATTACACCTGGAATATTTGATTCAAAAGTGCATCGCAGCATCCTCGTTCCATCGATTTGAAATCTCTCGTCTTTGCCTGGACACTTGCCAAGTCTTCAAATTATTCGGCCTCTGACTCTTCGCTTAACGATCACATCCAGACTAGCTGGAAATACTTAGGATTCGAACCTGCTTAAAAGTTTTTAGTTTTATTTCAAATAGAAAGGTAAATTCAGCCAAGAAGTTGAGAAGAACAAAATTTTTCAGCGGCACCTCAGTCATCTTACTGCTCTGATTTTAATTTTCAAAATCATGTTTCGAATTATGATTAGGTATTTGGATTGAATTTTTGAGCCACGTAGAATTTAAAATTAAAAAAATTACTTTCGAAAATAGAGACGGTCCGTTTTGCGTTGCACACCTCATTGATTGATTGATAATGATGATGAAGTGATGTGGGAACTGAGACGCAGCCGAATAGCAATACTTTTTAAAACAAATTTTGAAGTGAAAACTTCTTTAGCGGCGTTGTGCATTTTTTGGATGGGTAAAAAATGTTAAACTCGCGTCAGGGTCACGTGATCCTGATTGAAAAATTGTAAGACGGAGGGTGAAGTGAAAACTTCTTACACCGCAAGAAAGTAATATATGTTCAAGTTTTCACTTCTGCCGGCACTCCCGGAGTGCAACCCTTTTTTTTCACAATGAAGATTAACGTTCTACAAAATCAAGATCGACTAAACAAACATCCAACTTTCGCTCTTAATATTCTAATAGCTATGACAATGACCAAGTCCACGTTGCCATTGTATTACCAGCATCACACTATTGCAACACAACTGTCGCCCACAATGAATACATTATTACACCACAGCAGATGTTACATCATACTGAGTAATTTGTCCTCCACAATACAATGATAGTACTTAACTATTTTTATAAAAAAGTAGATTCGGTATTACTTTTTCTCAATTTGCTAGATAAGTTTCTTTTATTGTGTCACTGACTGCCAACTAATTCATATCCACGTATGCGGTCATTCAGAAAATCGAGTCTCTCCTTCACTCAGACGATTTGGTCTCTTGTCCTTTTGTCTTCTTTTGATTCGATAGTCTTGTTACATATTCAATATCACCGGGAGAATTCATACAGGTAATTATTTTTATAATGCATTGTCTCTATCATAGAATAAAATTAGGAAACTGTTGGCGTGACAGGCGTGCCGCACTTCTGATTGTAAAAATCATTAAAAAAAACTCCAGGTTTTTTTCTATAGTCTATAGACTTTTTCCAACATTATACACTCTGTTTTTCACCTGTATTTTTTTAGTATCATAGCTACCTCTTTTTCTATTTAACATCACTGCCTGCATTATCATTTCAGTGCGAGCGGTCTCGACGGACTCATTGCAGAAAAGTTGTCCCATTGTGGCGGGAACTGGAGTAATAAAGCATCCCCGGGAAACGGGGTGACCTGGAAATGCGCGGGAAAACAGGTTAACAGCTTAAGCCGCTTGATTGGACTTTGATTCTGTTGAGCCGCGGCAATCAGGAGGCACAAATCGCATGACCTGCTTCTGGGAAGTTAGGTTACGGTTGTAAAGATTAGAAATTGATGTTATCTTCTGGCCGTCTTCAAGCGGCGAAGTATCTAATCTAGTGAAGTGAAACTACCATTAGTGTTTTAGCGTTTCTAATAATTAATTTTATACTTCTTGTTTTGGAATTATAAGATGTTAGGAATTAAGTGGCTGTAAAATATTTAGATCGAACAATAATTGAAAGTATCCCTAAGTTACACTTAAATTGAAATCAATTCGCAATTCGGTTTCCGAAGTGGGTACAATGCATGTGTAGTACATTATATTGTGTGCAGCATTCATCGTCCATTCGACACAAACATATCAGAAGACCTTTTCCTTTGAGAAATGATTTTCCAAAAGATTCGTTTCAAATGCCACCGCCGTTTCACGAGCAATCATTACTGAAAACGAATCAGCTGTACCGCAGGCCACAACTTGTACGTAAGCAATAGCAATTCCTCATAAAGGTGGAACGACTGCTGACGTCACAGGATGAGATATAGGCGGTATAAAGGAAAGACGTGATGAGACTACAGGTGAGGAGCTACATACATAATGGATTTTCTCAACATGTGTGGTTTGGGATTTCACTGGGATTTAATATTTTATTCCGTTTTAGTTTCTCATTTGTTTAAGTCGGAAAAACGAAGGTTTGTGATGTTATGTTATAGGTCTGTGGTATTATTATGTTATGTTATATTAAAGTGTTTTTTAATATAACACATGTTTGATACTCCTTAATTTATCGTCATTAATTGTCTAAAAAATTATATTAAGATCTTCAAAAAAAGATACATGAAGAGTTTTTATTTATAGAAAAACTAGTTTTCCGCCCGCGGCTCCGCCTGCGTGGACTACAGGTTATATCGTGCCCATCTGTGGGATAAAATGTAGCCTATTTCCTTTCCCAGGCTCTAATCTATCTCTGTACCTTTATCAAATCGGTTCAGTAGTTTAGGCGTGAAAGAGTTACTTTCGCATTTATAGTATTAGTAAGGATGTATTACATATTTACTAAGTAATACCATATGACTCACGCATAGTACTACTAGTCATTGACTGGCCACCATCACTGTAGTGTTTGTCTAAAAATTGGCTACGATCCATCGTCCATTCAATACGAAACTAACAAAATAGTGTTACACTATACAATACAATATACTTTATTGTACAATTTGAAAAGGAAAAACAATGATAAAACTATGTGCTAATATCACACGTAAAGTAAAATTGACCTAGTCATCGCTAGTTTGAATAGAATTTTGCAATAATTCAGAGAAATTGATCGAAATTATCTTGATTTTGCTACATAATTTTTAAGTCAACGTGAGTTTTGTAGTTTTTGCACGCGCTTAGTATATTTAGTATCTAGAGCAGTGTTTTTCAAACTGTGCGTCGCAGGTAAAAGAAAAAGACAACAATTTGTAAACTAAACTAATACAATTCCAGTGAAAAGGCTGTGCCCGTATAATGATGCCTCCCGCCGCCTTTCGCGTCTGCCCCGCGGCAAACCGTTTGAAAATCTCCGAAGTAATATATAGATTCAGCCTAAAAGGGTCTTAGGGACCTTAGGGGGTTGGCAGAACTTTATATGATCCAAAGGTGTCGCGATTCAAAAAGATTGAAAAACACTAGAGAATCAAGTGGTATTTGACCATGACAAGATCCTGGCCATGCAAGAGCAAGCAAAGAGCAGCTCTTATTCTTCAGAAGTTTTTATTCTTCGTTGTGACATTTTAAAAAACCAGAATCAAACGAAACTCAAAAAAAGAAAAAAAAAACTTCGTTAAACTCATTTTTGGCGCCTCGCACTCACTCGTTCTTTGCATTTCACCTTACCAAGTGAATGGTAGTTACAAAGATATCACAAAATAACTTTACAATGGAAAAATTGTCTTAATTGATCTCGGTCAATGCTCTCTGTGGCAAATAGGTCATGTGGGTGGTCCAGAGAGCACATTTCTCGCATGTTAAACGGGGCCCTTGTGAATCATGCGTCCAGGAATTTGAGATGTTTGTTTAATTTAAACGGAGGGGTGGTGTCTATACGTATTTTTAGAGAAGTAAAATAGGCTGCAACTTACCCGTGGGAAATTCGGTAATTAGGGCAATGGACAGGCGGATTTGAATATGGCGGACATTGAAAACTTAAAAAGTTTTTCACGGAACGTATCTGGCAAGCCTACATAAATAATTACTTAAATTAGATCCAATTCTTAATTAAAAGGCGCTTCTACAAAAAAAAAACAAATAATTTAAAAGTAAATCATACTTATTATAAAACTACACGAAGATGATGATGATAAGTAGATAACTAGATACTAGATACAAGAAAAAACACAGATGTAAGTAAACGAAGATGTTTTCTCTGGAACCACTTAGTAAGCCGATCCACTTGCGACGTCACCCATTGTAGTATCAAACGTGGTGATGGTATTCAATTGGAAAATTGCAGTTTTTATTAGGATTGGCACCTTTTGAAGGTTAAACCAGTTAATCGAATGTAGAGGAATTTTTTAGAGGATCAGAAGGTGAAGAATGGTATATTAAAATAAAAAAAATACAAATAAACGATACAAAAATAACGGGTAAGTAACCTCTTCAAACTTGGAACATGGAGTCTAACCTCTTTATTGGAATTAGCATGCACCGCCAACGTCTGGTCTGGCTGTGTCGATGATATTCCAAATTTAAACCGTGCATCCGCGCTTACCCAACTTGGTGCCCACATCCTGTTAGTGCGCATGCCTACGATTTGTTTCACGACGAATTTTGGTAAGGTTTTTTGTGTTTCTATGAACAAATATTGAAAAAAAAGTGCTAGATAAGACACATCCCTAATTCTTTTTTGTTGTTTTGCGATTTGTGCCTTTGTCTCATACAAGGTGGGTGTGAAATGGATCATAAAAACGAAAAAGTTAAATAAATACGTGTATTCTAAAAGGCTAAAAGCTTTTTTTGCACGGCTCTGCTTGTATAATTTCCACTCGATATCAGAAAGTAAAAGCGACCCAATCCCAAAAGTGATACGAGGAAGGAAATGAATTTATAGTGACAGTGACGTTTCGTTTCCTGCCATTACGTAGACTGACTGACATTTCTGTCAACGCGACGAACGAGGCAGGTTCAAATAACATTTTATCTTGGTACAGTCCGATTCAGAGTTAAAACTGATTAAGAAAGAATTTATGAATGAAAAATACAAAACTTTTAAAACATGTGACTTCTTTTAATTGTTCAATTGAAAAAAAAAGCATAAGGATGCAGAACACATTTGAATAGATTAATACATTTATCCTTACACTTTGAATTTGATCGTACTACTGTTGGATTTAATCTAAGCCCGCGACCATTTCGCGCATTACGCCACTCAGATGACGATGAAACTATGAAACTCCATTTTGATTGTGCGAGGGCACTTGCCAACCCTCTGGGGTTGTCATTTCGACACTTTTTGACATTTGCGGCGCATTTAAATTGAACACTGATACTTTTTTTTAACCGACTTCAAAAAAGGAGGAGGTTTCTCAATTCGACCGTATATATTTTTTTTGTATGTCCACGGATAACTTCGTCGTTTATGATCCGATTTTTTTGTTGGAAAGGGAGTATCCCAAGGGTGGTCCCATGGTAAGGAAACCAGGATCTGTTTGGAATCCTGAAGAAATTGAGGGAAACTCTCGAAAAAATTGTCTTTTTGGGATTGAAGTCGGTGACTCTTACGTTTTTGACGTGGAAAATTATTGCATTTTATGTTATTATATTTTGCGACTGTATAATTATGGATGGTTTGGTTCTTATATGCATGGACCTGAAAAACTTATATTTCCAAGCGAAAACCAGGTTCAAAGAAACAGAACAGTATAAATCCTTACAATGCTTAGCAAACGACATACCTAACCTAAATACGTTTTGGTGTGGGCGAATAAGTCGAGATTGTCTCTTTTCCTACCATATTTTGTCGTGAATAAGCCATAAGAATATCACAACTTTAGTACGTTTCTATCTTTGACAGTAGTGGCAATGTACTAGTCACTACTGTATCTTGTGGGCAAAACTGTTATTTATTTATCACTTAATACTTGCCATTAGAAGTTTTTATAGTACTATTAGTAGTTTAGTGATACCTAGTTAATTTTATTTATATGCATAATTAGCATTTAAAAATGTTTGGGGTAATTTTTATCACTAAATCCTATAGTTTCTGATTTTATTAAGCACATAACAATAATTATTTTATGATATTTTAATAACATAAAATTAAATATGCAGTTAGAATACTTACGTAAGACATGGTTACAATCATTATTATGATTGATTTGATTCACCAGAAAAGAAAGTAAGTAGAATTGAACATCATTTCATCTGTCAAAACTTGTTTGCGAGCTTTTTTCGTTCCTTGTATACTAATTATACTATGTTTTTTTTTTTACGTTTAATTTTAGTACGTAGAACATTACAAATATGTACACTGATACCTGTCAATAGTCATGCGAGAGATGTTTAATTTAGGTGTTAGGTAATTAGTGAATATTAGGGGCCTTACCAAAAAAAATAAAAATAAAACTTAGACTATGTTTAAAACTGGATTATATCATTTTTGTGTTATAGTCAAAAATACAGTCTTTTCCCGGAATGACTGGTTTATCCTAGGTTAGTTTAGCCTGTGGATTGACTAGTCAAACCTAGGATGAGATTTGACTATAACCTATAGAAAAAAATATTATAAGTCAGTTTTAGACATTGTCTAAGTTGTGTTTTAATAATTTGTGGTAGAGTAGTAAGTGCTTACATACTCAATAAGATACCTATGGTATCTTAGCTTTTCCTCTTGTTCTGTGCGCTTATAGAGAGACCATTATAATATTTATTAGGTAAGTATATGACTTTCAAAAAGGGCTCTAACAAAATGCGTTGTCACATAATCGTCAAGTAATTACCGCAACCCTCAATCTTTTTAAAAACATGTTAACTCGACCATTCACTGGTTTATTTATAAGGGTTTCAACCCTCTTGTAGCCCTCTGAGTGAGGTCAGGGTATATTGTGTTTTAGATTAAAAACGGATATTGCTGGTTAAATCCCAACCAGCAAAGTTATCCTGGAATGCGATTTTTTAAAGCTATGTGGACTTATATAGCTCCGATTATGGTTTTTATATTTGCTACTGCGCTTTTAACAGTATTAATGAATGCTGTTTTTACTTGAGTACGTTTAATCCTATAATTTGAACTTATATCGGTATATAGTATCATGTTTCATGGCTACTACTGGACTAACACTCCTACTAAAGCTAGGTACAAAACTAGTTGCACTCAGGAGTAATTAATCCGGTAACTCAAACTTATATACGCCTATAAGATAACATCTTAGGCACATTTAAATCTTAAGATTCCTCGAGGAGCATCTACCAGGAGTTAACACACTGAGGCGGAACCATCCTGTTGTTTACACTTATAACCTCATATAAGCTAATGTTTTATGGCCAATATAAGTAAATTCACTTTCAACTACTGAAAAGCATTTAATATTACTTGTCTGGTTTTACATTACCTTAGAAGTGATTTTATATCCACGATTCAAAGATAAATGAAATCACTAAGATTATAACAGCATGCAGGAAAATAAAATGTTCTTTAAGTAGATTTATCGCAGGCCGCTTTAATCTTATGTGCACTTATAAAGACATTGCAAAGTAGTGTTATAGTCTAAGTAATCTAAAACAATCCTGGCCAAAACTCTTATAAGATTATTTTTGCTTGACACGACCGATATAGGCAAAAACACGCTTTACATAGTTTTGCAAATTCCATTACGGGATTAGACATCCGCCATTAAGGTTGCAACTGTTTTTGTATAGGTAAAATGGATTTAAATAAGTGGAAGCGGTTAAAAAAAAGTGGTTCTTATAAAAGAAAAGTTAAAAAAAAGGAAGTGACTCCGCTGCCGGTACCGGCAACGATGAAAAATTGGAACGGCTGCCGGAAGTTACTGTCAGTTTCAATTTTTGACGTTTTTGACAGCTGACATGAGTTGATTTTGTGTTCTTATCGGGGTCTGTGCTTTGATGCGTTGGTGATTATCTAAGATTGAATTTGCGAATATTCCTAAATCACTATCGGAAATGTATTACTTACATTCGACTTTGATTTTCAGATAAAACTAGTTGTCACATCGAGCTATAGCTCACATCGAGCTATAGTTAAAACTAGCTATAGTTAAAACTCCTCCCCCGCGGAGATTATATCGGGGCAGAAACTGTAGGTTAGGTTTGTTAGTAGCCTAGCCTAACCAACCCGTTAAGGGTTGGTTAGGTTAGGTTAGGTTAGAACTGCGACCCCCAACGCACGAGCCGAGCGAGCGAAGCGAGCGTGCCGCGGCAGCGGCCGGCGATGTGCCAGAAACGACTGTGGTTGCGTTAAGCGGTTGTCGCAGTTCCGCTTGGTTAGGTTAGGTTGTTTTGTAGGTTTCATATATTTCCGGTAACATATAACATAGCAGCACATCATTGAGTACCTATCTACTATTATTATTACTTACCTATCATTTAAGTTTTATAATGATTTATATCGTCTATCGGTACCGGCAGCTGTTCTAGGAGCCGGTACCGGCAGCTGTTCTGGGAGCCGGTACCGGCAGCGGAGGCACAGCCTAAAAAAAACTATCAAGATATAACTACAGTGAGCACTGATGTATTACATTTAACTGGTGAAGACCGCATCGCAAATTCTGGCGAGGGTTCCGCACAAGATAACTGTTGTACTTTAGATGCAAGAGGTTCGGACTACGAAAGTAATAATGAAAAATCTTTGAGCGATTCTGAAAGCGATAATGAGGAAGAGCTTTCTGACTACAACAAAAATTTAGAACTGCGTTATTCTATTAAAAACTGGGCTTTAAACTTCAATATTTCCCAAGCTGCATTAAACTCTCTACTTGAAGTTATTAATATGAGAATAAAAGATGCTTTGCCTAAAGATGCACGTACACTTCTCGATACAAATAAAGAAAACCTACATATTACTATTTCGCCCCCAGGGCAATATTGGCACAATGGTCTGATCAAATCTTTGAAAAGAATTTTTGAAAATGTTTCCTGTTTACCAAATGAGGTTGCTCTGAATATTAATATTGATGGCTTACCAGTTTTCAAGAGTTCCCGATACCAGTTTTGGCCTATATTATGTACCATCTTTGAAATACCAAATTTGGCACCTTTTGTTGTAGGTAAGTAAAAAAATATATACTTAATTTAATAATATAGGTACCTAAAGTTACCAGCTTCATGACCAAGTAGATATGTATGCTTGTTTTTACTATTTACATATGATTTTTTGCCATTTAAGTAAGTACACTGTCCTATCAACTTTTTTATGAGAATAAAATATGAATTTTTCTTTTCAACAGGAATCTATGGTGGAGATGGAAAACCATCAGATCTTGATGCTTTTTTAGGGCCTTTTGTGACAGAAATGAAGCAACTTGAACAGGGATTAATACTAAATAATGCTACTGATTTAAATGAAGAAAAAGTAGTGCATGTGAAACTAAGAGCATTCATTTGTGATTCACCAGCCAGGGCAATGATAAAAGGTAGTAGTTTCAGATTTAAACATTACATTTGTACATCAAAATAAGTTTATACCTAACTGATACTGTCATATTTCAGGCGTCTCCAATTTTAATAGCAAACATGGATGTCTAAAATGCACAGTCGTCGGTGAATATTCTCATAAATCGAATACAGTAACATTTACTGGATCTCACTGTCTTAAAAGAAACAATGACGAGTTTCGTTCTAAGAAGTATGGACAACATCACAAGAAAGATTCACCGTTATTACAGTTAAACATCGATATGATTGAAGATTTTCCTGTTGCGGACTCACTGCATTTAATAGATCTAGGCTTGATGAAGAGACTTCTAATTGGTTGGAGAGACGGAAATTTTGGAACTTACATGACGAAATGGAATGCTCAAAATATAGAGAAGATTAACAATTTTTTGAGAAATTGCAAAATGCCTAAAGAGATACACAGATCAGTAAGATCGGTCGATGTTCTAGCTCATTGGAAGGGATCTGAGTATCGTTGTTTTTTTTACTATCTCAGTTTTATAATACTTAAAGAAGTCCAAAGGACTGAACCTTATAATCATTTCATGCACTTATATTGTGCTATCATTATTTGCTCCAATGAGAGTTATTTCCAATTACTTCGTGTCGCTGAAGGAATGTTAACAAATTTTGTTGAAAAATTTAAGTACATTTACGGAAAAGACTATATTACTAGTAATATACATAACCTATTACATCTGGTTGAAGAGGTGAGAAAATTTGGAATTCTCCAAAGTTTTAATGCATATTGCTTTGAGAATAAACTCTGCTCCATCAAAAAAATGGTTAGGCAAGGAAACAAAGCACTTCAACAAGTCGCTAGAAGAATAAATGAAATGTCTTCGATGGATATAGAGAGACTTAAAGAAAACAAGAAATGTCCGATAATAAAGAAAGGAAAGTGCGGCAAATCTGGTATGGTTTTAGAATTGGAGACGTTTATATTGTCAGCAAAGAAGCAAGATAAATGGTTTCTAACTAAATCTAATCACGTGGTGGAGTTTATATCGGTAAACTATGACAAACAAGAGCAAGAAATAGAAATACATGGGTATCATATCAGAAACACCCAAAATGCCTTTGAAGAACCTATAAGCTCATCATTTTTAAACATTTATAAATGTGAATTTCAGGAACTTAATAAATTCAAAAATGTGTATAAAATTGCAGACATTAAGTGTAAACTTGTCAGTGTGTTGTTTAATACAAATCTATATTTGATGCCCTTATTACATACTTTATAGTGAGTATTTACTTAATAATTGTATAAGTAGATAAATATTATATAACATTACAACTTTAGTATAAATAAAAAGACTATAAGTTAGTTAATTTTTACATTTATTTTTATTAATCATTCAATCAATAACAGAGATCGGTACAATAACATTTTAAAGTAGACGGAAGTAGTTTGTTTGTACTTTGGCTTACATTAATATTTTTATCAGTCTCGGATAATGCGGTATGTATTACCTTAAACTATAACTGACTAACCGCTTTACTCTATAATATTACATAAATTAACCCTTTAACTCAGTCTTTAAGGTAGTATTTTTTTTTTGGGTACACTACTGTCATTAGTGGTAACCATAACACCTAATAAAAAATTCAAAAACATATTAGGATGTGTTTTCACATAACCGGAGTGGATCAGCGTTTTCATAGCTATATTTGACAACCTGCTCGGCGCATCTGTTAATGTATGGAAACGTTACTTACCTCCGCTTTTGTGAAAACGCGCTCTAAAAACTAGTAAACATTATTAAAAATATACAATAACATATAAAGTAACACAAAAGGTAATCAAATTAACGACGATGTGAAAACAACATTATAATTGCTTAAAACTATAGTCATAACTTCAAAATTATTTCAACACCCTAAAGATGTCAAAAAAAATCAAAAACAAGGACACAATCCGTAATGGGTAAGATAAAAAAACTAATAAAAAAACAAATGACAGAAACTTAATTATTTAGCTCAACCACAACAGATCACGCGATAGGTTAATGACCTCCGCATTCGCAACCCCTCTTTCATATTGTTCCGAAGAAGATTCAGGTGCTGGAAGTGCATGATTTGATGGACCTGGCTGTTCTGCAGTTATGGCGGGTACAGAAGATGTTGCACGATTTGATGGACCTGGCTGTTCTGCAGTTATAGCGGGTACAGAAGATGTTGCACGATTTGATGGTCCTGGCTGTTCTGCAGTTATGACGGGTACAGAAGATTTTGCACGATTTGATGGACCTGGCTGTTCTGCAGTTATGGCGGATACAGAAGATGTTGCTTCGGTAGTTTTCTTTATTTTATTGCTCTTAATCTTTTGTCTTGAAGCAGATGTCCTCTTATTGCTGTCACAGCGTTGGCGAGCATTTTTTAATACAATTTTAAAAAACTTTTCACAATCAACTTTTGTAAAGGTTTCGTCTGATTCCTTAACAACATCAAAGAAGAAATTTATAGTTTTTTGGAAAGCTTTGAAACAAACTTTTACTGTGTCACTTTCCTTCGACGACCCTGTCCATGAACAACCTTTCAAAAACTCTCTGTCAAATAAATGATCGATCAGGTAATATGCATTCGTAGTGCCCTTTCCAGATCCTCTGTTACATAACCCTCGCATTTTTTTTAGATATTCCTCTTTTAATATTGCATCTGACAGGTCTTTTTCAAAAGTTTCAAAATCTTTTAGACTTTTTATTATTTTTATTGCGTCATCCTGTCTTTGAATCGATGGTTTGGAAGACAGTCTTATAAACTCTTCAAATTGCGTTTGAATCTCAGAATGTTTTAATATTAATTTGTTTTGAAGTTCAAATAGAGCACTTTGATTTTGAAGAATAGTTTTAACATCCTGTTTAATTGTCTGCACATCTGCTTGTATTTGTTGTACTTGTATATCTTGATTCAAGATCAAAATTTGATTATCTATGGTGTTAGTGTCTAGGTTGATTTCTTCTGGGAAAGAGTTTGGTTTTGGTTCCTGATTTTGAACAATATTTAGAGCTGCAACATAGCTTTCATCCGGGGTTATAGTTTCTTGTTGAGGAATAGCAGCAGCACTGGTTTCTTGGTCATTGTTCTGTAATAATATGTAAATTCTGCATTAATTTTGAAAATAAATTCGCCTCTAAAATATATAATCTAACTTAGAACACTTGCATCATAATGTACTATTAATGAATGTTATCGAGTTTTAGTGAGGGTAAAGACATACTTTTTTGAATAAACTTTAAATAATTTACTACTATTCAACTTACCTCTACCAACTCCTGCGCCATCAGATTAAAAGACTCAGCTAATGGTCCCTTGTGGATAGTCGGAGAGAGCCGTTTTGTTCGAAAACGTTCATTATCCGTCTCGGTGTCGGACCTATCACACATAGCGTCTATTTCAGATTCTGCGTCTTTAAAAGTTCTTAAATTTCTCCTTTTTACTATACAATTGATAGCTGTCCAATTTGATTCTGGATTACAGTTTTCTTGCCTTCTTAGTTTTTCTTGCTTGGTTTTGGGCCAGAACAAAGTACCATTATTTTCCCATTGATCAGGTACTGACGTCAGTCTCAGTCGGCCTCTTTCCATTGTCTGTATTATTTTAAACGGCATTTTTATTGTAAAAATCTGAAAGAGAACATAGTGTTAGAATAATACATTTGTATTTTATTAGCTTCTTGACATGACTCCCTATAACAAGCTCCCAAAAACGAAAATACAAAAATACAAAAGTTCGATTCCGGTTTTGGGTTACCATTTACTACAACTATTCCAAACAATTGTCGACGCCAAATATCCTTTCAAAAAAACGGCTGTGACAGACGACACGGACAGACACCTAGGTGATCGCGTAATTATTTCGTTTTTTTTGGTATCTACTGAATACTAATAACAAAACATGACTTTAAACTACTGAAATAAAAACAAACTCAAAACTAGTACCCATGACAAATGGAAAAACTAATTGAAGTCAATGTAATATAACAAATATTAACTAAAATTTCAACTAAGCACGAGACTACCAACCTCACTGTCAATACAGATTCATACTACTCGCTCGCTCTAACCTCCCAACACCAAATTAAAAGCGTGCGCGCGGTAATTCCCCGTATTGTGAAGAAGGCAGATAGATCCTTAAAGTCGGATCCGCAGCGTCGTGTTTTAGTTGTTGTTAGCAAAAATCAACAAATACGAGAGTAAAATTACGAGACGCTGCTGACCCGACTATAGATTATTTATATTATTGCTCAGATATCAGATACCTAAGTAGTTACTTGAAATCGTTTCAATTAATACTGAATATTATGCTAGTTTTAATAAATAACAGTACAAAAATATAAGTAAGTACTTTCACTTTTACTCACATAGAAAACTAGTTAATAATAAATATTGTGTTACGTGGGTAGGTATATATTTAGTTAGATACTAGTTACAAATTTCACACTCGTCTCTTGGGAAGTGATTATAAACTGCGTAGGTAGAACAATTATCACACCAAAACCAATCTTCATTCACCAATGATTTGATGTCGTCTTGATTCTTAATAACATGAAAATCTCTGGTGTTAATAGAAACCATGCCTTGACAACCGGGACACGTCTTCGATAACAAGAAATGTGTAACTCTCCAAGGCCATTTTAAGTTATTTAGAGATCGGAAATCATTTTTTGTTAAAAATCGATCGATTTCCAGGAACATCACCATAGTTTTATTTCGACAGTCGGCAACCTGAATATAAAAACAATGTTTAATCTAGCACGTACAACAAACATTCCTGTAACTTGCTAATCTATAAACATTAATAGAATTGATTTTTATCTGTTCCATGTGGAACCCTAATTGGTCACAATATGGCGAATCTTCTTCGGTTTTAGCATTGCCAATATAGAACTAATATTACTGATATTGGTGCTAAATCAAACTTGACAATGCAAACCGAAAAAATGGCACCTGCTCATTATATTTATATAATAAACTATTAAATATTAAAATGTAAATGAGTAAAAAACGCGAGGCGCTTTAAAAGTGAAATTGAAAACATGATAGAATATTCAGTAAATTCACATTCCCCTACGAACATACAACAGACTAATAACAATAAGCTTTTGATTTTGTACTATGGCTGACATTTAATTATTACATATTATTAAGTAAAAATACTTACCCTTTAAGCAGTTTAACGAAATTCCTTGACCGACAGAACACAATTCGACTGTTCACAGAATGTGAGGTTATAGTATGATTGCGAGGTGTAAATTAATCTCACTTTTTCCTATAATTTACTTATATTGGCATTTGCAGGACAAATTGCATTCACGTAATTCTATTACAGGAGCAATATAGGCTTAAACGGTATTGAAGCGGTCTATTATAAACACGAGGAGATAGTTTAAAAACCAATTTTTGCTGGTTGGGATATTTTTTGGGTTTTATACATTTTATTGACATGACAAGTTTTTTTTTCATTGTAATTTCCTGAATATGTATACTTTTAAGGAATCCTTTTGCAAATAAGTTCATTACTAAGTATTAAAGGTCTGCCTACTCCATCATTCATATCATGCTTCTGTCTGTCTGTCTGAACGTGATAAACTCAAAAACTACTGAACGAATTTTCATACGGTTTTCACCAATAGATGGAGCGATTCAAGAGGAAGTATTATATTATGAGTTTATATGTAAGTATAATTACTTCTCGACATTCCCAGGGCAACGAAATCCAAGGTGGTAGGCTGGCATTGTATAAGATAAATCGTATTCCCTGCATACAAGAACAACAATTAAAAATAGGTAGAACAGCGTTGTCTTGCACAATAGTCCCTCGGCACTCTACAGGGCTTTAGCATATAACGCAAACTTCATCAGCATATAGCGCATTTTGTACGAGTGATCAAAATTTTTTTTCGTATTTTGTCCTTTGTTCCTTAGGGAAGTTGTTCAGTTTCATGGACTGATTAACCATCCGAGAGGTTGAAAGAGAGATATTTACTTAAAGCCCTGTATAGTTACTATTAAAAAAATTAAGAAATAAAAGGGCGTCAGTCGCTTCTTTCTTCATTAAAAACCACAGAATCGTGTAACACGAACAGAAGGATCTTGCGTAAGCTATTTTTTCATTTGTTAATAAAAGGAATTCGGAAACCTTTTCACACAAAATTTCAACTGTGACGATTAGGTTATATGTAGGCGACTTCTACCGTATTGCATATCTGTATGTGCCCGTCCCAGGCTTCTACGTCATTAATTTTGTACCCCCATCCCTTTATGACATCTGGCCTCGAACTAGATTGGGAAATAGACACCTATATTTGCTTTCCCAGGGAAAACGTCACTAGTTGCTATTGATTTTCTGATATCGTTCCGCACTGTTGCTAGGCGGAGCGCATTTAGACGGAATTTTTAAAATGAGTCTGTGTATTCTATGGTCCCTAAAACAAGAGTTGCCTGGAAGAGATTGCGGTTAGCGATGTGGCCGCCTTTGCGCACTTTTGTACCTCAGCTAAGTGAAACTTTTTTTGGGACTGTGTACAATAAAAAGCACCTATCTATCGTAGGTTTATTCCACTGACATAAAGTGTATGGACTGGCAGTCCTCTATAAATTACAGCATTTCTCTTTAGGACGCATTGAAAGTGACAAATTGAACGGAACTTGACGCAGTAAATTGTAAACAAATTGAAATATATTAAAATTTTGTTAAAATTTTAAAGACTAAGTGAATTTTTGTATAAAGTTTTATTAATATTCAATTTTGTGACCATGAGAATATGCTTGGTTTGTAAATATAAACAGAAAAAAGGAGATAATCGGTCAATGTACAAGTATGTTTTTTTACAAACTGTTTTATTGAAAAATGTTGTTTTAAAACGTCTTAATTCTACTTTAAATGATTAGAAATTGTCGGGAAGACATTCCTCTTTTTCAAAGTATATATATAGTTATGTTAAAATGACTATAAAAGATAAAATTTTCGCATTTTCAATTTCGCTTGATTCGCCTGCTTTATTTCGCTAGTGCTTCCAAAGACAGTCGATAAAAACAATGTCGATAGAAACATGTTATAGGTATTAGGTATATTAGTGTAAAATATTACTTAATGTTACGTACAATGGCAAACAAAACTGTTTTTATTTTGTTGAGTACCCATGATTACTTTTTTAGGGTTATGTAGTAGACTACAAAGTTATAGTTTCGCCATATCCGTCTACTCGCAATTTTCTAAGAGACCCTTGATACTACAAAACTGTAATCACACCTTAGTACCTAAGCTTTTCAAGATAACAAGTAATGTTTGATTAATTTGCGCGTCGCTCGACACGCTCTTGAATGATTTTAGATAAATATTTAAGAGTTTACTAATCTTCATAAGAACAGTAAGACAGAATACCTAACCAACCAAATTTCTTACAACAGATTTCCAACCGACGAAGTTTAAAAAAAAATGGCTTCAAAATATGAATGTTTCGAAGAATTGGACATCAAAGAAAAGCCACGAAATATGTTCGAAGCATTTTGACCCTAACTGTTTCATAGGAAGTAGGAAATTGTTAAAATTTGGTAGTGTTCCTACAATATTTGAAGAAAATGTTCAAGGTAAAGGTTATACATAAGGGTTACTAGAAACATGTCACGATCCCCGCTAAGGGATAGTAGTAGGCTTTATGAACTATTGAATAATATTTCAAAACTGAAAAAAGAGTACCAGTTTTGAAAAATTACATACTTTAACTTTTTATAGCTTTAAATATTATTGTTTTTGAAACTAATGCAAAAGATAAAGCTTATTTCTTTAGTTTGAGTCATGCTAATGTGAGAAAATGGTTTTATTGTTTACGCAAAATTGATGCTCTGCTGTAAGAAAAACAGATCATCTCATACTTACATACTTTTGGGGAAAAAGAAAAAATTAAGCTCTACATTCCGCTAGAGAACATAAATAGTCGACTTATCGACTTTTGGTCCTCACTTGTTAAAAGTACAACTTGAGCTGATTGCCAAGGCAAAGTAGGTACTAAGCACTAAGGCAAAGTACAACTTGAGCTGATTGCCTGCCTACCCCGCTGGGAATACATCGACTAATCGACTTTTGGCCTCACTACGTCGAGTTCGGTTTTCTGCCGCTGCCGCCTACAGCGCCAAAATGGCGAAAATCAAGTGGTCTCGTTTTTGATTTGACAACAGCCAGTCTAGTGGTATTTAACTTATTTCTATGTCTATGATTTATTCCGAATAAAAGGGTCGATTCTGATAACAACTGCACGTGAGCAAAGAATATTATTTATCTTGGTACTTTATTCTAATTAACTCAGCTTTTGACTATAATAATTTTTCAAAATTAATATTTTGAATGGTTTTTGTTTTAAATCCAGATAAAAAGTCAACATATATAAATTAAGTATTTTAATCTAGATATAAAAAATATATTGAAGACAATGGCTGTACAAACAAAGATTCCTTTGCCTTTCCCAAAAGTTATAGAAAAAAACATCCTTTTAACCAGTTTAAACGGTAACTGTTTAAAATTCAAAGAAAAAACTAGTGGATATCAATTTTAATCTAGAATCTATGATATTTTTCTATCAGATTGGTTGAATGCGCAGAAAACGTCACCCCTCAGTTAAACTTCACACAAATAAATTCTCAGCTTTTAAAACATATCCATTTGACGTCAGGAGTTATTTAAGGATCCCACGACCCCCAACAGCTGATTCACGCAACGCGACGCGCATCAAACAATGCTCACGCGCAGCGTTTTGTTATTCCAAACATAGCTAACACACATACAATGTTGCATAAGCACGGATTATCATTTAAAATGGATACAGATCGGATGTCATGTTTCCTTCAGTTTAAATAGTGCGAAAAATTATACAGGGCTTTAGGTATCTGTCTTTCAACCTCAAAATAGAAAAAAAAAATTGAGTTCCCATACAAACTTCAAAATACGAAAAAAAGATGTTTGATCTTCCATACAAAATGCGCTGTATGCTGATGAAGTTTGTATGGGAACTCAAAATTATTTTTTCGTATTTTGACCTATGTTCCTTGGGGAAGTTGTTCAGTTTCATGGACTGATTAACCACCCGAGAGGTTGAAAGAGAGATACCTAAAGCCCTGTATAATATAAATAATCGAAAAACTGGTATTTTCAATGAAAGAACAAGGAAGTATTCGATTGTTGACGAAAATATTCGATTGTTTTTAATGTAAGGAATAATTATCCTTAACTAAAGGTTTTGCCACCATTAACTTGACACCACAGTTTAATTGTAAAATTACTGAATAAATTAATCACCCAGCCTTTATAAGTTTCTCTGCGGCAACCAACTATCTATAATCCGTGCCCAATGATGTTGGTTTCACAGTACTGTTTGTTGGGTAAATTATTTAAAAAATATTAAGATTTGAGAAGTTTTATTTGCAAACTTTATGAGTTCAAACTCATAAAACCAGTCTCAATTATTCTTCATAATAAAAAGCTTTTGAAAAACAGTGTATAGAGGTGTGAAGTTGGAAACCCATAACATTATGGAATCACGCCATGGGCCAGTAACTGGGTTGTCAGTTTTCTATCAATAGAAAGCAGGTACTTCGCCAGTAGTACATACCTAAAATCTGCATAATCTGCCGCTTTCAAGTAATTATGCATTGCCACTTGGTAATCAATTTTGTATTATGCCTTTCTCGAACTACCTAAGCTAGAAATCCAGTTCTAACACTGAACATTGATGAATAGCATTGAATAGTACCTCTTTAAGTTCAGATTGATATTATATTATTATCTCTAGCCAATCTAAGTTGTTGAACGTTTTCGATCTAACTTTTTTGAGCCATCATGTTCATCAGAATCAGGTACTTTTGGCTTGAATACTTTAACTGCATCACCAATTTCGTCTAAGGTCATTCTCCGAATGATTTTGCGTTAAAATGTTTCATCAATCCGATTTACATTGCTCAAAACGATGTTTAGTTTAAGCCGCGTTTCTTCAAGACTGCGATTGGGCAACCCGCTTATATCCGATCTTTTTTTCGGTAAGTCCTGGCCAAAAATAATTTCATAAGGATTCTGATTTACTGCTTGTGGCCTTTTCTTCAGAGAAAACGAAATTAGATTTTAAATATTGTTCCAGCTACAAATAAGTACGTTTCTTTTGGACAGTGTGATTTACATTGGTGGTTACATTGCTCAGAAGCAACGTATGGCGAATTTAGGTCCGATCGTAATCGATTTTACCTTAAGGAATAGCTCCCTAGACAGTATGCCGATAACACAACTAGAGAGGTAGCAATATAGCAGGCACGCACTGCGTTTCAAGTGAATTAAACAAGGCGCGCGCTCTCCACAAACAACGACTGTTGTATTCAAGACATGTATTGTTCACCGAGAAACTAGGTTTACATTGCACGCTCCTTGGAGGTAGACCTTGCGAGAAATCACTTACCATTACCGAGACATCGTCACTCGTTTTACAACTTTGTATTGAAATGTTGGGAGTACCAACTTCGGGTCCTATTTACCTAACACCATTTTGTGAATTTCTAAGTCGACGTCTGTTTTGATTCATGAATCCTTCCTTATCGAGTATGATCGAGAAGTGGCGAGCTAGTAAACCTGGTGTCAAGAGTTTTCAAACCATCGGCCTCTAGGCATCTACTCTGTAAGTCTACGATCGACGTACGACCAACTTTTATCACTATCTGTCACTGTCATCTGTATAGCGAAAGAGAGAGAGTACTGACATCCGACGCTTCGAAAATCGGTCATAAGCACAGAGAGGATGCCCAGACTTGGATTAACGACTGTAGTCAATCAACAACAGCCGGGATCGACGGCCTAACGTGCCCTCCGAAGCACAGAAATACTCGTGATAAATCGACACTTTGGTCACCAATCAGGTCCCGGCCCCTGTATTGTATACGTCACTTAACCTCACTTATCGCTTTAGATTAGCTAGTGCGTTTTTTAAATTTAATTAAAGAAGTTTTGAGTTTTTGATGCTCCCTTGTCGTAACATTAGCGAAAAACTCAAAACTTACCCTATTCTTTCGTCAGTTGAATTTGTGTCTAAATGAATAATTAACGAGTCTGCTAGCGCACTCTACAAACCCCCATTTTCGGCCATTGTTTGAATATTAAACTTAATCTGTCACCGCTTACAATGTTAAACTTTTAAAACCGCAATAAAGATAAAATAGTTATTTAGCAGTAATAAACTACAATGTATTTGACCCTAGGTCACAGGATGCAATAAATAAACTGTCTAATAAGGGATCTTTGTGATGTGGTCTCGACGGGATCCATTGGAGTAAAGTCACGAGTTGAAAGCTAGAAAAAATAAGAATGAGAAAATTTCTTACTATTCACGTTAAAAACCACGCAAGTGTCAAAGCAATGGCATGCTATTCTCGAAAATTGAGTAAAAGCGATCGAATAGAAAGTGGGTTTCAAGTCAACCGCAACACTTTGTCAGTAATGCACGTTTCATAGCTTTTTGATGGCAAAATTGCCATAAACGTGGCCCGTGTGCTAAGTGCCAAAGCATAAATTACCTGAAAACATAGATGACTACTTGCTTTGGAATGTTCAGTAAGATTTTTTAAACGCTCTAGCTCCCTTTTTGAGCCCCGATAAAAATAGGTGTTTTATAAGTTTGACGTTTGTATCTGTGTGTCTGTCTGTGGCATCGTAAATCCTAAACCAATGAATTGATTTGGATGCAGTTTTTTTGTTTGAAAGCTGACATGATCGAGATGGTTTTTAGCTTTAATTGATCAAAATCGGTTCAGCCGTTCAAAAGTTAAAAGATCGAATGTCGGGGGTTATTCAACATTTTTAACCCCCGACGCAAAAAGAGGGGTGTTATAAGTTTGACCGCTATGTGTGTGTTATTATAGCATGTGTTATTATAGTATTATAGCGCCATTTTAATGAGCAAACCCTATCGTGCCATCCATCGATTTCGATAATTAAAATATATCTATGTATTTCTGAAATGAATTTGATGGCTCAACGAAAGGTATTATTTTTTACTTTTTAAATGTCCGCTTTACTTTTTTGCGGGGGGGGGGGGTTTTAAATTAATTTTACAGTTATTATGCCATGTTCCGTACATAAATGGTTCTAAAGTGAATTGCAACGCATCAAATACTGCAAAAACAAGGAAAACAACTGACTGACAGTAATTATTATTCACGGGCATGCCCTCTGACGTCAGGACCATGACATGGTGACTATGTATTTGTTAGTTAACTATTTAGTGACCAATGAGTACATGTAGTTAATGCCCGAGTGCGAAGGGAGACACCCTAGTCAATGACTATGGTAGTAAATAATAGGGTCATAATTTGTTTGAATAGAATTTTTTGAACCATTTCTTTTTTTTTTACACAGCACTACTTCTTATAACATATTATGTTGCCGGTGCTGTGTAAGATAAGAGCTTGTTCAAAAAAGTAAGTTCTGGAATCTAAGCTTTATCTTTTCCTTAGTTATCTTTGCAAACGAATTCCGTATACCTGCGTCCACTGTAAAACACAAACACACTCAAAACCTTACTAGATACCCTTTCAATGCTATGTGATTGTGAAAATATAAGGCAACTCTTTTTGGTGGTATTTTTCTGGTTGATCAATAAATCTTTTCTGGTTGTCTGCATTCTAGTCTATGACAAGGAAGTCAGAAAATAAAAGATTTAAAAGTTCTCATATATCTTTGAACATTTAGAATTCAGGATCTAACTAAGCCAACGACGTTTGGAATTCAGGTCTCATAGTGCTACCTACCTAGTTTTTGAGCTGAAGTCAGTTCCCAAAAGGCACCGCAAACATGATCGAATAAAGTTTTTTATTTTTATTTGAGAAAATGTCTTATGGTGAGACCGCCAGGAATCAGTTGAAGTCTCGCTTATTCCGGAAATTCTTTATGAATTACATTTACGTACCTATAAAAGTTAATGTTGCAGCTTTATAATGACAATTGTCACTCATTACGTTATGCTACTGCATATGTTTTTATTGTGTTGTCCTCGGATTTTGAACTGTGAACGTCTGTTAATGTGGGAATTTCAACTTTTTGTGCTAAACTTGGTCATAATAGCCTTTTGTTCAACAAAACATTCCTCATTTCCATGTTATATTGTTCCTGTTAACAATATTTACGCATAGTTATGTAATACTTGTTTTAGTAACTTCAGGGTGTCTATTCCACTAATCAATGACGTCTTAAAGGCGGTTGAATAACAATTGTGACCATTGTATCCGTTCAGATGGCAAAAATCAGAAATCTAAACCTTATAATGCCACTGCCCCGATCAGCAGCGTCACCGTCAGCTGTACTTTAAGTTGCTAAGTACTTTACTTAACATTCAGTTGGCAATGGCGCCCCCAGTCAAGTTATCTGTCATCAAATATGTGTTTTAGTAGACCTTTTCGCTACCTGAACGGATGAAGTGGTCACCATTATCATTACACCGCCTTTGAGACGCCTCTGGTTAGT